>PISW01010009.1:0-54361 GCA_004023785.1 Mungos mungo
CTCCTTGATCACCCGGAGCCTCATGAGGGTGTCTGCGATCAGGACCAGGTTGTAGGGCAGCCAGCAGAGCAGGAAGACGAGCACGACAGCAAAGATGACCCTCATGGCCCGGTGTTTCTGCCCCATGTGGGCCTCAAACAGCGTGCGCAGGGTGAGTCCATAGCAAAACAGCATGACCATCAAGGGCAGAAGGAAGCCATAAATCTGGGGCAAGATTCTCATCACCATCCGCCATTTTGTTGTATTGTCACCCATGTCTTCATAGCAGACTGGGCTGGAGTAGGGGGGCTCGATGGCCTTGCGGAAGATGAAGATGGGCAGGGATAGGATCAGGGATAGGGCCCAGATGCCTAAGCATATGAACTTGACCCAGTGTCGCACGGTCAGGGTGCGTGTGGCATGGACAATGGCCAAGTATCGGTCCACACTGATGCAAGCCAGTAGTAAAATACCACTGTAGAAGTTGACTTCCTTCAGAAAAGAGACCACCTTGCACAGGGGTGTGCCAAAGATCCAGCCCTTTGCTTTGGAGGCAGCCCAGATCGGCAAGGTCAGGGCAAAGAGCAAGTCGGCTATGGCCAGGTTCAGCAGGTAGACATCAGTGACAGAGCGGCTGACCCGACTGTATAAGACAACCAGTATCACTAAGGAGTTTCCCAGCAGGCTCAGCATGAAGACCAGGGCATAGATGACCACCACGGCATACTTGTTGAGTGTTTCAATGTCTGTCCTACAGGGACTATATTCTTCTGTGGGTGGTGTGCCACTGAAATTTCCAAACTCATCATCCATGAACTCCTGCCAATCAGTATTATTCCAAACATCTTCCATGAAGACAATCATGGAATCTTTCTAGTTGAAAGATTAGAAAGAAAGAAGTGTGATTTAGTAACTCAAATTAAAATCATTCATCAAGGATATGAGATCAGTTACTGAAATATCTTTTGCTTCTCTGTTGGTTTGACAACAGGAGGTCCCTTTCTTTGTCTCTGTTTTGCACTTGTTTAGAGGTGAGTTTCACAGAATCACCATCTGAGAGAAGTCCCCATCTTGTTCCCTCATAGCACCTTCTAAATATCCACAGAACCATCAGCAGTTTTTAATGATTTTCTTAAATTGTAAAACATTTTGCCGAAGCAAATCATACCAGAAGACCAACGTGTAAAACCAATCAAAAGTCATCTTCTGGGGGATACTTGGGGGGCTCAGTTGGTTAAGTGTCCGACTTCAGCTCAGGTCATGATCTCTCGGTTTGTGAGTTTGAGCCCCACGTCAGGCTCTGGGCAGACAGCACAGAGCCTGGAGCCTGCTTCAGATTCTGTGTCTCCCTCTCTCTCTGCCCCTCCCTCGCTCATGCTGTCTCTTTCACTCTCTCAAGAATAAATAAACATTTAAAAAGGTATTTTTAAAGTCATCTGCTGGGAGGAAGGAGGTGCTGCTCCATCTCTATCCAGACAGCTGCTAAGGCACCTCCCCCAACACTCCCCGGCTCTCCAGAAAGCAGTCTGGAAACCTTTGGAAAATTACCAAGACTAGAAATAAGAATACCTGGTATCCAGTCTTCATTCCATCCTGATTTATCATTAATAAGCTATGTGACCTTACGTGGGTCATTTCATCTTTATAGATTTCAGTTTTGTCATCTGCAACTTGAAGCAGACAGAGTATTTAACCCCTGAGCTGCTTCCAAGCCTGAGGTTCCAGAAATTCATTCAGATCTACACATCTTAGGATGTTCTCTCCTTGCCAATACTTCATTTTTTACAGAAGACAATGTTTTAGGGCAAAGCAAGCCTCTTCCCCCCCCCCTCCAAAAATGGGGAGGCATGAAAGGAAGATGTGACAAGATTGTGGCCTGCTTGTTACCAACTACAGCCACGTATGAGGTCAGAATTGAATCCATAGTCACAAGGGAGGAGGCAAGAAGCGAAGTGAGCAGAAATCGTCAGGTCCCACAGAAATGGATGCATTTTGTAAAACACAGCCAAACCAAATCCCCCTCCCCAAAGAAAGTCCTGGCAATAGAGGTTGCTTCCTACCTGAGGCACTGGCAAGGTGTGTCCAACTGTAAGAGCCTGGAGCTCAGAGATCAGAGTGACTTAACAGTTAGAGGAAACTTGGTGAATAAAGGGAAATAGGCAAGGCTCTTCAGATCACACCTCTCTGAGCCCTGCCCATGTCCATATTTGGAGAATAGATGAAGCCAAGGGATCACAGGGCATTAGAGACTCCCAGGACCCATATGTCCAAGCAGGGATACCAGACATGAAGATGGAGTCAAGGGTCCACTACCTAAATTCTCCTCATGGATGACTGTTTTTATTTTCTTCCTTTTCTGACATTTGTTTCCATTTGTTTATCCCTTAAATTCCCTAGTAGACCACCTTTGAAAGCTTCCAGCTCTCGTGGACATGAATAAAGGGGAGAGGATTTTACTTTTGACAGAGACTTCAGGACTTCACTGTACATGAGCCTTGTAGGAGCCCCCAACTTAGGAGATACAGGGCAGGGGCAATCAGGTGGGAAGGAGGTGAGGGCTGTACTTAGGCTGTGTCTGGACAATAAGCACACAATTATTGCTTCCCCAAGGGGAAGCCTGGGGGCTGGTGGAGACGTTGTGACGATCAGAGGGAGAACTAAGTCCCCAGCTCACCACACAACCGCTGTCCACAAGTGGTTCATTAGAATGGCCTGAGGCCAGGGCAGGGGAGGGGCACTCTTACAGTCTGGCTGGACAATAGGGAGACCATTGGAACTGGGACAATCCACGTACGGATGGGGTTGGAGTCAATGTCATCTTGCTTCCCTCCCAGAATGAAGGGTGACTTCTGACCACCTGCCTCAGCTGCTCCCAGCAGCTAAGGTCTGTCCCCTGGTTTCATTCCTCCAGTCCTATACCACTCCTCTGATACAACATGGACCATACTGTATTATAAAGATGGGTTTACAAGGTGGCCTTCCTCACTAGGCTGTGAGCTCCTAGAGAATAAAGACCCTCTCTGATGCATCTTCTGATCCTCCGCCAGGGAACAAAGTAGGTGCTTAATTGATGGTTGTAGAAAAAATGACATTAGACATACTTCCTGTGATTCACGGATCGGATCACCACCATGATTCAGCGCGTCTACTGCTTTTGGCCACACAGTCATATACAAGGTGTGCCTGAAAGCTTCACTTCCACACAGCCGGGCTGGTCTGTCTGGGATTGTTCTTTCCACATCATCCCCTATTGTTAACAGCACCGATCTGTTCAAGTATAAAATCCCTGGGGCCACCCATGCTTTACTTTCACTGATGCCCTATTCTGATCTGAGGCCTAGATCAGAAAGTATTGGAAGATGGAGTAGTCCCTGAAGGGAACAGACATTCCCATATTAATCATTAGGGGAAAAGTAATCCTGGGGCAGAAAACAACAGTGACTGGTAACACAGGAGAGAACAGACTGTCTGGGGCCTGTCTGCAAACCGCCCACACATACTCACTCTAGTGCCAGCTGAGGCCAGGGGGGAAGAGAGTGTTCGCCACAAGGGGGAAGCAGTCGTGGGATGGGGAAGCCCTTGCAAGGGACCCAGTGAGAAAGACCAGGGCAGAAGCAGCCCTAGCAAATATCTGTTTTAAGTTCCTCTTTGTATAAAACTCCCTTCTGTTTTTCTTAGCCCCTCAGTCCAGTCAGTACAACATGCCATCTAATCCAACAAACGACTGAGGAAGGAGGGGAAGGGTCTGGTCCACCCTCAAGCCCAAGGAGCAAATACGAAGCAGTCCTGTGGATGATTCTAGGGGTAGCGACACTGATAGCTTAGGTCTCCAGCGGGAAACTAATCTGAAGGACAAGAATTAAACATCCGGATGGCCAACAGAGCCATGAAAAAACGCTCAACGTCACTCATCATCAGGGAAATATAAATCAAAACCACACCGAGATACCACCTCACACTGGTCAGAATGGCTAAAATTAACAACTCGGAACAACAAATGCTGAGGCGGTGGAGAAATGGAAACCCTCTTGTACTGTCAGTGGGAATGCAAACTGGTGCAGCTGCTCTAGAAAACAGTATGGAGGTTCCTCAAAAAATTAAAACTAGAACTACCCTACGACCCAGCAATAGCACTACTAGGAATTTATCCAAAGGGTACAGGAGTGCTGATACATAGGGGCTCATGTACCCCAATGTTTATAGCAGCACTTTCAACAATAGCCAAGTCATGGAAAGAGCCCAAATGTCCATCAACTGGCGAATGGATAAAGAAGATGTGGTTTATATATACAATGGAATACTACTTGGCAATGAGAAAGAATGAAATCCTGCCATTTGCAGCAACATGGATGGCACTGGCGGATATTATGCTGAGTGAAATAAGTCAGGCAGACAAAGACAGAGATCATATGTTTTCACTCATATGTGAAATTTAAGAAATTTAGCGGAAGACCAGGGAGGAGAGACAGGGAAATATAGTTTTAAATAGAGAGGGAAGCAAACCATAGGAGACCAATACAGAGAACAAACTGAGGGTTGATGGGGGGACAGGAGGGCAGGAGAAATGGGTGATGGGCATTGAGGAGGGCACTTGTTGGGATG
Source organism: Mungos mungo (assembly GCA_004023785.1). Classification (NCBI taxonomy): domain Eukaryota; kingdom Metazoa; phylum Chordata; class Mammalia; order Carnivora; family Herpestidae; genus Mungos; species Mungos mungo. The sequence continues at coordinate 4,582 of PISW01010009.1, forward strand.
AGCACTGGGTGTTGTATGGAAGCAATGAATCATGGGAATCTACCTCCAAAGCCCAGAGCACAGTGTATACGCTGTATGTCAGCTAACTTGCCAATAAATTGTTATTTGAAAACTTTTTAAAAATTTTTTAATTAAACAATAAAAAAAAGAATTTCCCCTTCATGGAAGGAAAGAAAGGAAAGAGCATTTCATTGAAGGAGGAAAAGGCACACATAGATGCACTTGGAATAAAATGTTATCTGCTTGAAAATGTTCCACTAGCCCACCCACCCAACATCTCTTCTGTACCGCACTTCCCACTTCGAACTGCTCCCTCTTCAGCCAATCTATAACGTTCCCAACCGGAAAGCATTTTTCTATTCTGTGCAGAACATCCAGTGCTACAAAGATTATTGTGACATGTGTAGCCCGAATGCCAGTCCTCCGGCAAAATGCGGAGCCTCTTCTTGCCACTCCATTCTAAAAACGGAAGCTTCTAGGCAAAAGCATGGGAACAGCACAATCTGGCTGTAAGTCTATCTATTCTGTCCCTGCATCAGCTTTGATGCCAGCGTCAGCATCTCTTTACATTCCTGCGGAAGGACCCACTTGGACCTGGGGACCAAAATAAAGGTAAGGGAGGTGGAGGAGAGGATTCTTCCCTCTCTCCGGTGATCACCTCCAAGGCCACAGTGGCAGGTGTGGGGTACATATGTGACCTGAGATGATCTACACAGAGCCAAGTTCAGTATGATTGTTTGGTAGACTGTGGAAAAGCAAGGATGTGGTCTTGTTATGGCTGGATGCCATTTTACTATCATGAATGCCAAACCGGTCCAAAGACAAAACCTAACACACAGAGGAAGAGAGAACTGAGAGAATCGGAGCCAGAGTCCTGAACGAACCATACCCAGAGGCAATCCTCCCTTGACACTTTTCCGTTCTGTGAGCCAATAAATTCTCTTTATTTTTCAGACCAGTTCAGGCTGGGTTTTCTGTTGCTTGCAACCAAAACAACAACCAACTGAAAGACTTCTGGAAAACGGAAGTGATCTGGGATGAAAGGAGAGGGGAGGACTGTCAGCGGACCACAGGGTCCAGGCTGTGGCAGTCAGGGTTACAGAGGACTTAACAGAGGTGTGACCTGGGCAGGTGCAGACCTCCTAGCCCTGACCGCCAAGCTCTGGCAGAAGCCAAAGAGGAACCTTGAAAACCAAGCCTGTAAGACGCACCTGAGAACCCGCTCCCGAATGAATTCAGAAATCCTCACAAAGGACCCAGAAGCTCCGCTTTAGAGTCAGACAGACCATCATTCAAATACTGGCCTTCCTTGGGGCCCCTGGTGGCTTAGACAGTTAGGCATCTGACTCATGACTTCAGCTCAGGTCATGATCTCACAATTTGTGAGTTTGAGCCCCATGTTGCGGTTCTGAGCTGAGCAGTCTGGAGCCTGCTTGAGATTCTCTCTCTCTCTCTCTCTCTCTCTCTCTCTCTCTCTGCCCCTCCCCCAATCTCTCTTTCAGAAATAACAAACATTTAGGAAAAATACTGGCTTTCCTTTATTGGTTTATGATCTTGGACAAGTTTCTTAATGTATATCAAAATATCCCTATCCTTAGAATTAAACTTTTTTTTTTAATCCTTGCCCATAGAAACGGGACTGGTAGTACTCGCCTTGTGGAACTGTGTGATGACGCCATGGGCTGGAGCAGAGGCTGCAGAACCCAACCACCGTGGTGCAGACCCGAGCTCTGGCCCGTCGTGTGCCCTTCAGGGGCTCGGATACTCGCTCAGTGCCCTAGTTTTCTCATCTGTAGAATGGGAAGAAAAGGAGCACCTAGCTCATAAGACTGATAGGAGGATCAATGAATTAATACATGTAAAACGCTTAGCACAGTGTCTGGCGGATAATGAATGCTCAAACACCTTTTGCTGACTTTATAGGCACCCTCCATGGTCCTGTTGGGGGAATATGCATCCAACACACTAAACAATGCAGACCCTCTGACCCAACATCCCAGTTAATGTGAAGGAAGGAAGGAGGGAGGGAGGGAGGGAAGGAAGGAAGGGAGGGAGGAAGGACAAAGCTTATCACAGGGTTGTTCATATAATACACGTTGATAATAACTTCAGTGTCCTTCCCAAACATTTACACAAAGTATAGCAGGTCTATAAAATGGAACACTATGCACCTATTACACACGGCGAGGTGTAGCTACCATGAATGCCATGGAAAGGTATCTATAATAGGATGCCAGCAGATGTAAAGTTAACAAGCAGAATGCACAGGATGCTAACCTTTGTAGTCAATGTGTGTACATGCGCAGGGAAAAAATAGGAAAGAGAGTCAAAATATTAACAGTGGTTATCTTTGGGTCATGGGAATTACAGACAGCTGCTTTCTTGTTTATATCTTCTGAGGTTGCCAGGTTTCTAAGATGAGCATTACTTTTGCAATTAAAAAATATGTATTTGGGGGCGCCTGAAGGGCTCAGTCGGTTAAGCGTCTGATGTCAGTTCAGGTCATGATCCCACAGTTCATGAGTTCAAGCCCCACGTAGGGCTCCGTGCTGACAGCTCAGAGCCTGGAGCCTGCTTCCGATTCTGTGTCTCCCTCTCTCTCCGCCCCTCCCCTACTCATGCTCTGTCTCTCTCCCTCTCTCTCTCAAAAATGAATAAACATTAAAAAATATATATGTATGCATGTACTTAGCCAGTTTCACTAAGAAGCAAGTATATAACACTCTGATGGTCATATACTCCTCTCCCCACCTAACCGGTCCAGCTAAGTTTGTGAGCAGACGTCCAGGACTCTGAGCCTCCTGTCCATTGAACTAACTCCCTAAGCACTAGGGGCACCTGGGTGGCTCGGTCGGTTAAGCGTCCAATGGTAGCTCAGGCCATGATCTCATGACTCGTGGGTTCAAGCCCCACACTGGGCTCTGTACTGACAGTGCAGAGGCTGCTTGGGATTCTCTCTCTCGTTCTCTTTCGTTCCCTCCCCTACTTGTTCTCTCTATCTAAACAAACAAACAAAAACGTAAGTGCCACCTCCTCAAGCCCTAAATGCCCTGCATCCTCCTACCCTCCCCTTCGCGCTTCCACGTCACCCGCCCAGGTTCTCTGCTGTTGTAGTTTTCAGGCTATATTACTGTGTCATTTTTAGGAGTCTGTCCCTCCCCATGGGTTGTGGACAGGCGAGGCTCTGGCACAGAGTAGTGATTCATTGTTTCCTTGCCCTTCTTCAAAGGCAGAAACCAGAAAGGATTCCATTTTGCATTCTTGGTGTCCGCAAAGTGTGTGACACATCCTAGTGGATGCCGGAGGGGGACTGGGTATACGGCCCATGCAGCCACACGGGCCCCGGCCCTGAGCTTGGAGCGTGACGTCCTGAGTCACTGTCTTGAAATTCTTAATAACTTTACCTTGGAATTTGTGCCTTATGCGTGAAGCCTGGCGGGACAGCGGAGCGCACACTGGAGCTTGGAGCTCAGCTCACGGGCTGTCCAGCCCCTTAGCGGCGCCTTGGGCTCAGCCACCCACCCTCCCATCCCACACGCACCCCTGGCTCCAGAGAGCACAGCGTTAAATAGCAATTTAAAAACATGGAGTCCAGTTCAGAGAATGATTGCAAAAGAAAGAAACAAGCTTTTCTCTTGCTTTTGGAACAAGGAGCCCCACATGTTCCTTGTGCACTGGGTCCGGCAGCCACCCCTGACGCCAAATAAATAGGGGTTAAATGAACGAAGGAGCGGAGAGGGGCTAGATGGTAGGTTGGAATCTTCATCTTAGTTGGGTCAATAGCAACCCTGTCCTTCCAGCAGCTCAGGCTGCCCTTTGGAGATTCTTCGTAGACACCCCTTTACCTCTCACACTGGACATTCAGCGTTCCATCTACCAGAAAATCTCACCGACTCTGCCAAAATAGATTCCAACTCGTATTTTCTCACCGCTCTGCAGCTGCTGCCCTGACCCCCGCCACCTTCTCTTCTCACCTGGATCACTGAAGCGACCGCCCCTGCGCCTCTAGCCTGTTCTCATCGTGTTGGCCAGATCCTTAGACCTCCAGTCAATGACTTTTTTAAATCTTCATTCCAGTGTAGTTATATGAGTTTTATTTTTTTTAAGTCAGGAATAGGTGTTGAGTTTTGTCAAAGGCTTATGTAGATAGTCCTATGATTTTTTTTTCTTCTTAGATACATTAGCATGTGAATTATATGAATGGTTTTCATTTAGTTGGCATTGGGGGGTATATATCCCATTTAATCATGAACAAAATGAATTTGAAAAAACCAGAGTCCTTTAAGGCCCTCCTCCATTACTCCACGCCCCCCACCGGCACCCCCTTCCTGTTCCATCATCCCTGGGGTCGGTGTGCGAGGACCGCCACAGCCAAGGAGCACAGACCAGGGGATGGGGAAGCGGGGGAGGCTTACACAGCGGAGATGTATTGTCTTCCAATTCCGGAGACTAGACCTCCAGGACAAGGGTGTCGGCAGGGCTGTTCCTCCCGAGGGTCTGCAAGGGGACTGTCCCAGGCCGCTCTCACAGCGCCTGCTGGTTTGCGAACCACCTTGGGCTTTCCTTGGCTGCGGATGCATCTCCTTGTTGTCTGCCTTCGTCATCACATGGTGCTCCTCTCGTGCGCAGGTGTCTGTGTCCAAATGGCCCCCTTTAAAACATATATATTTATTTATTTGGGGGGAGAGCACAAGCAGGGGAGGGGCAGAGAGAGGAAGACAGAGGATCTGAAGCGAGCTCAAACTCACGAACTGCGAGATCATGACCTGAAGTCAACCGACTGAGCCACCCAGGTGCCCTCAAATTTCCCTTTTTTTTAGGACACCAGTCATGTTGGAGTAGGGCGCCCTCTAATGGTTGTGTCTTAACTAACTACATCTGCGAGAGCCCTGTTTCCGAATAAGGTCCCATTCTGACATACTTCGGGGTTAGTTAGGACTCCGATATATAAAAATTCGGGGAGAGGGAGACATACTTCAGCCCATAGCATCCTCTGCGTATCCTCTTCCTTCCCCGCCTAGAGCTCTGCTCCGGCCACATTAGCCTGGCTGCTCTGTTCCCGCCTTAGTGCATCGCTTCCAACTGTCCACACTCCTCCGAATCTCTCCTGTAGACCTCCCACCGGGACTCCCACCCGCCCTGAGGGTTTGCTCACTGGCTCAAGGCCCACCCGGCCACCTATTCACAATCGCCCCTCCCCTAGCATTTCTGATGTCCCTTGCGATGCTGTATTCTAAACATTTTTCTTCTCCCACAGCACTTAACCACTTCCTAACATATTATATAATCTGCTTGTCTATTACAGACACTGCTGTCTATTCTCTCTCCTCTCTGAACCCTTACCTGTCTTGCTCACTGTAGCCCAAGTGCCTAGGAGACAGCTTAGTGACTGGGTTGTGAGACAAGCGGTTGAAGAAGGGGGCTCCTGGGCGGCTCAGTCAGTTAAGCGTGTGACTGTGGCGCAGGTCATGTTTTCACAGTCCATGGGTTTGAGTCCCACGTCAGACTCTGTGCTGATAGCTCAGAGCCTGGAGCCTGCTTCAGATTCTGTGTCTCCTTCTCTCTCTCTCTCTGCCCCTCCCCCATTCACACTCTGTCTCTCTCAAAAATAAATAAACATTTAAATAAAAAGTGGTAGAAGAAGCAAAAAAAAAAAAAAAAAACCCCATAAGTTCTATTCCTAGACACTGGGAGACACAGAAGTAACTTGCCTCTTGTTTATCTCACCTCCAGCCTCTGGGATATAGCACTGAAGGGAAGCTGACCACACCGTGGCTGTAAGAAACGACTTAGCAAAGCCTGAGACCCCTACTGAAGACACCTGAGATCAAGCGACGGACCAGGCGGTGTGCGGAGTGCGTGGGTGGGGTTCACTCTGGGTGGCCAGGGGCTGTAGTTGCGAGAACAGTCCAGCAGAGGGCAGCATTATCTTTAAATCGAAACCAACGGGGTGGGGAGGGGAAAAGAAATCCTCTCCCTGAACATACCCTCTAGCCCGTAGAAGTTGGGTCAGGCAGCCAACATCTAGAACCTACCACCACCCTTGAAGGTTTGCAAATCCTTTCACATGCATTCGCTCTCCCCTTAAAGTCCTCCCAGAAGAGAGTTCAGCCTCTGCCGGGGTGAGCACAGCTTGTGACGAGCCGTGAAGTTAATCACCTGTGTGCTCGCGTGCCGTCCAATTTCTCTCCGGCTTCAAGCACAGAAGAGGCCTGTCCCTGTGGTCATCCCTGTCCTCCACACAGCCTTTCTCCAGACCGGTGGTTCTCAGTCTCTTGCATGCTGTCAAATACAGCACATTGGGACACTCCCTGCAAAACAATCCAAAGATGCATTTCGAAGCACTGAAAATCTTTTCTCTGTTTTCTCAGAGCGCACTTGTTGGCCCCAGAGCACCGTCTTGGGCAGTTCGGGCTGCAGTCCCAAAACAGCGTGGACTCAGTGGGGTCTCCGTGAGCATTTCCTTGCTGGCTTCTCACGGTGTCCGCACCCGGTGCCACCAGAGAAAAGGCTCTGGTCTCTTCCTCTTCTCCTAAGGGCCGGAAGCCCATCCCGGGGGCCTCACCCCCATAACTTCGTCTAACCTAATTGCCTCTCAAAGGCCCCACCTCCAAATACCATGACACAGGTGGGGAGGGGCGGGGGGGGGGGCGGGTAGGACTTCAATATGTGAATTTGGAGGAGACACAATTTAGTCCATAGCAGGTACCATGTCACACATGGTAGCATGATTGATTTCCCGTCCTGAGGGTGCTTTCTTACCTATTCATGAGGCAAGGTTCTAGCAAGTTCTAGCAAATTTCTGTCTGGCTTTAACACAGACTTCCTTATTTTCTCTTACATGCAGCCAACTGCACCAAGCTCTACCCTACACCACCCAACCAGCATCCTTGACATTCTGTCTGGCAGACATGGCTGCCAAAGCAATGTCCTTGGCTGTGGTAAAAATAAACCGCACAAATGGCTACCTGGGGGTGGAGGGCTTGAAGATAGGAACTGGGCAGATGGGAGACAGGTGGGGAAAAGACTTCTCATTAATCATTTTTAGCACTTTTTTTAATTTTTGAAACATGTGAAATGGTTCTCGTTACAAATTTTAATTGAAAAATGTAATCTTAAAATGGTAAAGATGAGGAACTTTAACTCAGGCGTGACAAGTAGGTGGTGCCGGGATCCATCCTTGAAGCTCTGACATCTGCGGTCAGATGTCTTCTGAATGCTCTGTCTCGACCTCCACCCAGAGAGCCAAAGAGGCCTCCAACCAATTCCAAGAGGTGTCTTTCTGGGCCTGGGCTTAGAGAACTGTCTTTTCTTAGGTACCTCCACTCCCGACCCTTGACTCCAAATCAGCTCACCCTGGATCTCTGGGTCCCTGTCTCTTTTCTGTCACCAATCTGTCTAGATGCCTACGGTCTCAGCACCCCCACTGTGATCCAGGGTACCCTGATCTCTCTACATCTCCCACCTGACCCTCTCTGCTTGTATTATCTCTAGATATGATTGCAAATACCTCCACAGATGCACTCCCCCCGTGTCCCAGGCACCAAAGAAACCTCAGGCCTGGGTTTTCATCTCAGCCTGGCGGTGAATTCACATTAACTTGCTCTGACTGTGGAAATCCACCTGCCTGCGCTTATGACATTCCCATTTTCTTTCACTCAAAATAAGGCCCTTGAAATTACTTCCCTCCCTACTCCTGCCCCGTCCCAAGGCCACAGACCCAGTGAGTTTCTTTGGCTGCACAGAATCCGTTTCTTCCTTTGTTTGTTCATTGAAACTAGAATTGGCATTCAATGTTTAAAAACTTAGACTCATTTACGTTTAAAAAAAAATCTGAGTTTCTAAGCTGTCCTCTAAAATTTGGGAGGCCTGGGATGTCTGGGTGGCTCAGTTGGTTAAGCGTCTGACTTCGGCTCAGTCATGATCTCACAGTTTGTGGGTTCAAGCCCCGTGTCAAGCTCTGTGCTGACAGATAGCTCAGAGCCTGGAGCCTGCTTCAGATTCTGTGTCTCTCCTCTCTCTGACTCTTCCCTGCTTACGCCATCTCTTTCTCTCTCAAAAATAAGGATGGACCTCAAGGGTGTCATGCTAAACAAAATAAGTCAGGCAGAGAAGGACAGATACCATATGTTTGCACTCATAGGTCTAACAGGAGAAACCTAACAGAGGACCATAGGGAGGGGAAGGCGGAAAGAGAGCTGGGGAGAGAGAGGGACACAAATCATGAAAGACTATTGAATGCTGAAAACGAACCATGGACTGAAGGGGGAGGGGGAGGGAGGTAAGGGGGTGATGGTCATGATGAGGGACACTTGTGGGGGAGAAGCACTGGGTGTATTATGGAAACCAATTTGAAAATAAACTATTAAAAAAATAAAAAATAAAATAAATAAATAAATAAAACGTTTAAAGAAATTTTTAAATAAAAATAAAATTTGGGAGGCCTGGCAATACTGAGCCCCTGGCACAAAGCGGCTAAAGGCGGCACAGGAAAGAGACCCTGGAAACAGAACCACACTCACACCGTCGCTTGATTTTCCACAGAAGTGCCAAAGCAGTCAAATGGGGAAAAGAAAGTTTTATCAGTAAGATGGGGTTGGAATGCTGAGGTATGGGGACAATGCGAACCTTTCCCTGCATCATACACAAACATTATTTTGAGATGAATTGTAGGCCTAAATGTAAAAGGTAAAACGATAAAGCTTCTAGAAGAAAGCGTGGATGAATATCTCCATGAGTCACTGGTAAGCAAAGTTTCTCAGACAAGTCAAAGAATGAAATAACCATCAAAAAATGTTTTTGCTAAGTTAAGAACACCTGGGTGGTTCAGTGGGTTGATTTTAGCTCAGGTCATGATCTCACAGTTCGTGGGTTCGACCCCCCATATTGGGCTCCACGCTGACAGTGCAGAACCTGCTTGGGATTCTCCTTCTCTCTCTCTCTCTCTCTCTCTCTCTCCCTCTCTCTCTCTCTCTGTTTCCCTTTCTGTCAGAATAAATAAACTTTTTTTAAAATTCTCTTAAAAATATTTTTGCTAAATTATACTTAATCAAAATAAAAAATTTCTGCTCATCAAAAAGATACCATTAAGAAAAGGGATAGAAGTGGCTTGGTGGCTCAGTCAGTTAAGCATTCGACTCTTGATTTGGGCTCAGGTAATGATCTCATGGTTCCTGAGATCGAGGCCTGTGTTGGGCTCTGAGCTGACTGCGTGGAGCCTGCTTGGGATTCTCTCTCTGCTCCTCTGGCACACTCTCTCTCTCTCTCTCTCTCTCTCTCTCTCTCTCTCTCTCTCTCTCTCAAAATAAATAAATAAACTTTTAAAAACCTTATAAAAAATAAACTTTTTTAAAATCACTTCTTTATTTTTTTAATGTTTTATTTTTATTTTTGAGACAGAGAGAGACAAAGCGTGAGCAGGGGAGGAGCAGAGAGAGGGGGAGACACAGAATCTGAAGCAGGCTCCAGGCTCCGAGCTGTCAGCACAGAGCCCGATGCGGGGCTCGAACCCACAAACTGCGAGATCATGACCTGAGCCAAAGTCAGACGCTTAACCAACTGAGCCAACTTTTTTAAAAAGGACTTTAGAGGCACCTGAGTGGCTCAGTCAGTTAAGCACCTAACTCTTAGTTTCAGCTCAGGTCATGATCTCACAGTTTTATGAGTTCAAGCCCTGCATTGGGCTCCACACTGATGGTGTGGAGCCTGCTTGGGATTCTCTGTCTCTACCTCTCTCTCTGCTCCTTCCCCACTTGAATTTCTCTCTCTCTCTCAAAATTATTAAATAAACTTTTTTAAAAAAATCTTTTTAGTGACTTTGCTGGGGAAGAGGAAGGCCAGGCATACAAAACGAAGCAGCGGTGTGAAGAGAAGTGAGGTGTTCTGCCCGACCCTGAAACACCGTGAGGGCTGTTGTGAAGACGAGTCGCACCGGTTTGTTTATAGTTGTTCATATCAGACAGACAGTAGACAAATGCAGCGGCAAATCAGTTATTCTGGCAGAATATTGTCCTCCTCGCCGGTGTAGGTGGAGTACAGATTCCCAACTTGAGGCTGGGTTTCTTCTAGTCTGATCAAAGCTTCCTTTCTCTTTGCTCTGAACAAAACTGAACAGGGAGTTCTTATAGAGGTGCTATTTTGCATGTACCCCAATGTCCACAGCGGCACTTTCTACAACAGCCAAAACATGGAAAGAGCCTAGTTGTCCATCACCTGATGAGTGGATCAAGAAGATGTGGTATATATACACAATGGAGTATTACATGGCAATGAGAAAGAATGAAATCTGGCCATTTGTAGGAAAGTGGATGGACCTTGAGGGTGTCATGCTAAGCGAAATAACTCGGGCAGAGAAGGACAGATACCATATGTTTGCACTCATAGGTCTAACAGGAGACCAGGACAAACCTAACAGAGGACCATAGGGAGGGGAAGAGGGGAAAGAGAGTTGGGGAGAGAGAGGGACACAAATCATGAGAGACTATTGAATACTGAAAACAAACAGAGGGCTGAAGGGGGAGGGGTGATGGTAATGGAGGAGGGCACTTGTGGGGAGAAGCACTGGGTGTTATATGGAAACCAATTTGACAATAAACTATTATTTAAAAATTTTAACTTAATTTAATTTAATTTAAAAAAAAGAAGGTGCTTTTTTGGGCTTTCCCTCTTTTTGGAAAGCGATTTCTGCCTAGTTTATTGTCTAGAGTTTTTAAAGGTGTTTAAACGTTGGCATTGCAAATAAAACAAGCTGTGAAAAGTTTTCTGAAACAGAAAACAAAAGAAGAAATTAATCTGAACAGCAGCTACCTCAGAGGGACGGAAGCAGAGGCGAACAGGGCGGCGCATGAGGGACTTGGGGGTAATGGTAATGTTTTCTATATTGATGGAGATCGGGATGATACAGGAGTACATATTTGTCAAAATTAGTGAATGTGCGCTATAGATTTATGCATTTCACTGCATATAAATTTTACATCGAAAGAAAAATTATAGGGGCACCTGGGTGGCTCAGTCAATTAAGTGTCGGACTTCGGCTCAGGTCATGATCTCATGGCTTGTGAGTTCAAACCCCTCCTCGGGCTCTGTGCTGACAGCTCAGAGCCTGGAACCTGCTTCGGATTCTGTATCTCCCTCTCTCTCTGCCCCTCCCCTGCTCTGTCTCAAAAATAAATAAGAATGTTCCCATTAGTCATCTGTCTCTCCATCGAAAGTAAACATTAAATAATAGTAATAAAAGAAAAACTAGAACTGTTCATCAATAGTTAAATGCTACATGACCTGATGTATTTAGGGAGGAGTTTCTTGTCTGCAATTTACTTTGAAACATATCCAAAAAGTAAAATGGCTGACTGGATATAAGGGTGGCTAGATGCACAGACACAGGATAAGGCAAGTCAAATGTTAATGGAAGAATCTAGGTGGTAGGTATACAGGTATAGACTGTAAAATTCTTTCAACGTGGCTATACGTTTGAAATCCTTCACCAAAAAAATGTTGGGGAGGGGCCTCAGCCGGCACTCAGTCTTGGCCGGGTCTTGTAAACGGGGTCCACGTCCTCCAGTCGGCCACACTCCCTACCCCACCTTATTGCCCAAAGCCCATGCTGCTTCACCCACTTACATTTCCTGCACCTCCTGGTACAGGGATGTGTTGTCCTAGACATATACTGCAGATCCTAATGGTTGTTAGAGAAATCTCTAGAAGAGGTAGAACTAGCATGGCGCCAACCTCAACACTTACCAGATTTATGACCTTGACAAATGAACTCACCTTACTTTTCCCATCTGTGGGATGGGAGGTAAAAAGGTGAATGCAACGTTCCTGGCACACAGTGGACACCAGATATATGTTGACGATTACTGACTATTGTTGACGGTTATATTATTAGTATACTGACTTCGTAAATGTAACGGGATAATGTTTGATTTTCATGGTAAGAAACTCAATAGAGTTTACGCTCATGGGAAAGAATAGGAACATTTTTTCCTGGAAACTCTCTTACATGCTTTCACTAAATTTCGTCCCACATGGGAAGAGCAAACACCACCTGTACCCTGCGCGCTAAACATAGTCTCTGCAATAGAGAAGTCGGTGGGACGGCTGCAATAATAAACAAACATTTGAGGGGCATCTGTGTGGCTCAGTCACTTAAGCATCCTACTTCAGCTCAAGTCAAGATCTCAGAGTCTGTGAGTTCGAGCCTGACATCAGGCTCTGTGCTGACAGCTCAGAGCCTGGAGCCTGCTTCAGATTCTGTGTCTCCCTCTCTCTCTATCCCTTTCCCTCCCCTCTCTCTCACTCTCTATCTCTCAAAAATAAATAAAGATTAACCATTCCTTTAAACAATTTTAATAAATAAACATCCATCTGAGTCCCAGGGGTGGTAAGGAAAGCTTCAGGGAAGAAGGAACATTTGAGTTGGGTCTTGCAGGATGGAGAGGAATTCTCCAGGTAGCTCAGGGGAGGGAGAGCTGTCCAGGCAGAAAGAACAGCATATGCAGAGGCATTGAGCAATGAAGAAGCCATGGGATCCTCAGTTCTAACCAGCAATTTTGGCTATGAGAGCCCAGGGAAGGCAGGAGATAAGACCAGAGAGGGAGGTAGCGACTAAATCGTGCCCTGTTTGTCATGCTGCAGGGTTGGCTTTCTGCTGCAGACAAAGAGCTACAGGCCCATTTTGGGAGGATAGTTCTACAGCAGAGCAGGGCCAGAGTGACTGCAGAGAGTCCTGAGGCCGGGAAAAGAGCTCAGTAGCAGTGCTGCCCGGTGCTCGGAAGAACTGATTGGGATCATTGTTAAGCACATGGACGCTAGGGCTCTACCCCAGGCCTATTGAATCAGAGTCTAGGAGAAAGGCCTGGGAATCTAGATGATTAACGAGCACCACAGGCTTCTAACAAGCTTAGAAAACACTGAGTCCAGGAGATGATGTCCACTATCTTCCAAAAGGAGATTAAGGCCGGAACTGAGGCCTTGGGGTAAGAGGAGACGAGGCATATTAAAGTATGATTAATCTTAAGTAACGTGGCAAGCATGCGGGGTGATGGCTTCCGGGCATGGTTGTAGAAGATGGCCATGCCATTTCCCGAGATAGGGAATGCGGGAGAAAGGTCAAGTTTAGGGAAAGGAGATAATGACTTCTCTGCTTGACCAGGATGAATCACCATCTTGATAGCCGGCCCTGCCTGGTGGCAGCAGAAGCTCTGGCCGGCTAAGGTCACCCAAGGAGAGACAGTGGCGTGACAAGGGGAGAGCAGTAGCCCCCAGATGCGTTTTTTTCTCTTGTGCTTCTCATACAAATCTGTTAACTTGAATAACTCACATCTTCCAACCACGTTCAACTGTGTAATCAGGACAGTAAATTACACGCATACAGTTTGAAAATAGACAAGCAGAAAACTAAACATTCCCTGGGTCTCCCAAACCCAGATGCATGACGCACCGCCTCCTGCCTTTAGACTTAAGCCAGAGACAGAGCTGATGGGTGACCCCGACAGCCCCCAGAGGAAGCTCCATCTCCCACATATTTGTCCCTCTGTGCCCCTGATGCTATTTACGGAACAAACACTTCTCCTGTAAATAAACCTCCTAAAACTACAGAGACGGCATGAAGAATATATTAGTTGTCAGAAAACCGGGGCCAGAGTCGCCAGAAAGCGGGCAACCTCACCTCTCAGAGCCTCTCTTTCCTCTTGCGTAAAATGACAATAGCCACCGCTGAAAGGAACAAATGAGGAAGCACACGTAAAGACGGAGAAAAACCCTGCTCAGGGGAGCACCTGGGTGGCTCAGTCAGTTAAGCGTCCAGCTTTGACTCAGGTCAGGATCTCACGGTTCGTGGGTTCAAGCCCCACGTCAGGCTCTGTGCTGACAGCTAGCTCAGGGCCTGGAGCCTGCTTCAGATTCTGTGTCTCCCTCTCTCTCTGACCCTCCCCTGCTTGTGCTGTCTCTGTCTCTCAAAAATAAATTTTTAAAACAACTCTGCTCAGGGCTACAAGGAATAGAAACTCACTCCCACCAGCTCGTCAGAAGGAGAATGTATGGAAATGATACAACGGGCAATCTCGCCACATCACAAGAGCAGGAAGTGAAGTAGACCTTGTCACTTAGAGATTGGGGCTGAAAGCCCAATGTTATTCCTTACTGTGCCACTCTCCCTGGGGCCGTACGGCCTCCCATCTCGACTTCTCTCGGCAGGTCCACGCATCCCCACGCGGCAGACACAGCACTTGTCTGCCCGCTGCCCATTCCTTCCTTCCTCACTGTAAGGACCCAGCTTAATGAGGACGGTCAAAGCTAGCGATGGAGAGTCTGTGGTCCACTTTCCCAGCCTCCTTTTCACCTAGCAGGGGCCGAGTATGTGGTTCTGGCAAATGACATTTAAGGAAAAGACTGCTGAAAACTCCAGGAAAGCTCTTGCTTTTCCTGACAAAAAAGGAAAGTTGCTGTTTGGTACCACGTCTTCTTTTTTCTTCCTTTTGACTGTGACAGTTAGAGGGGCAACGGTTGTTGTGGGACCGGCAAGACAAGGTCAGAAGAATCACGAAGAGGTGGTTCCCCCTCAGCCATCACTGAGCCCCTGACTCAACATTAACAGGAACGTAAATTCACTACATGTTTGAGCTACTATGAGTCAGGTTCTCATTTCTCATGGCGGAGAGCACTCGTGACCAATCGAGATTGATTAGATTATCATCTGATTTGGGATTTTCTGAACTTCAGTCATCCTCAAACAATCTGCAACCACTGTGCCATGTCTACTCGAGTGCCATGGTCTTCTTTAAATTGGTTCACTTTAGGGGCACCTGGGTGGCTCAGTCAGTTGGATGGCTGACTTCAGCTCAGGCTATGATCCTACAGCTCATGAGTTCGGGCCCCACATCAGGCTCAATGCTGACAGCTCAGAGCCTGGAGTCTGCTTCGGATTCTGTGTCTCCCTCTCTCTGTCCTTCCCCTGCTCTCACTCTGTCTATCCCTCTTTCTCTCAAAAATAAATAAACATTAAAAAAATCAATTGATTCACTTTTATCAAAGTAACTTAAATACCTACGTTAGCCTTGTGGCTCTCATGTTGAGTTTTATCTTGCTCTATTACCTATTACAATGAATATGTGCCAATTGAAATTAAAACAGGTTTCCAATTTGGTAAACACACCCATCCACCGCAAGGGTGGTGCTCCCCAGCTCCAGGGAGAAGTTCCTGCCCTCAGGACCCTTCCAGACCTTGCCTGTTCACCTGGTCGTTCATTTGTATCCTTTGTAATAAACTGGTAAATGTAAGTAAAAAAATGATAATTTTAAATTTTTAGTTAAAGTAAATTAAAACGATTCACCATGGGCCACCCCAAAACATCCCGTTTTTACAAGGGGAGCACTTTACAAAAGCAAAACCAGCTTTGTCTCTGTCTTTGATACTCCTGTTCTAGATTCCCAGGAAGGACCGGCAGGATTTTCTCCTGAGCTACGTGACACAAAAGCCCATTCACACCCTCAAGGAATTCAGGGAAGACAGAGAAAATAGGTGGATCTATCCCAGCCTTATAAAGGATGATGATGATGGAGAAGGAGGAGGAGGAGGAGGAGGAGGAGGAGGAGTGGAAAAGGAGGAGGAGGAGGAGGTGGAGGAGGTTAAAGGATAAAATTTTAATGAAAAAACTACAAAGTAATAGAGAAACAATAGGACAATTTTTAAATAATTTTGATGTGATAATCAGCTTCCTTAGGAGTGTGTCAATGAAATGAAATGAAATGAAACGAAACGAAATGAAATGAAATGAAATGAAATGAAATAATAGGGGGGTGCCTGGCTGGCTCAGTCAGTAGAGCATGTGACTCTTGATCTCAGGGTTGGGAGTTCAAGCCCCACATTGGAAATGGAGCTAACTTAAATAAAGCAAAATGACAAAAACTAGAAAGGGAAAGATTGAGAAATTTGACATGAAAATGTAAAATCTCTATATCCCAAAGCAAACCAATGGCATAACAAAATGGAAAAAATATTGCAACATGATAGAGAAGGAGTAAGATTATTAAACTATGGACTATTTAGAAACAAATAAGAGCATTACAAACCTAACAGAAAATAAATAAAAGGCATTAAGAAGCATTCCATAAGGGTGCCTGAGCTTGGGCGGCTCAGTCGGGCTAAGCATCTGACTTCAGCTCAGGTCATGATCTCACAATTCGTGGGTTTAAGTCCTGACTTGGGCTCTGTGCTGACAGCTCAGCCTGGATCCTGCTTCAGATTCTGTTTCCCTCTCTCTCTGCCCCTCCTCCACTTGTGCGTGTGCGTGCTCTCGCGCTCTCTCTCTCTCTCTCTCTCTCAAAATAAATAAACATTTGAAAAAGAAGAAGAAGCACTTCATAAAAGAACACATCCAGGGGCACCTGGGTGGTTCAATCAGTTAAGCCACACATTCTTGATTTTGGCTCAGTTCATGATCTCACGGTTTGTGAGTTCGAGCCCCACGTTGGGCTCTGTGCTGATGGTGCAGAGCCCGCTTGGGATTCTCTCTCTTCCCCCCTCTCTCTGCCCCTCCCCCATGCATGCATGCTCTCTCAAAATAAATAAACATTTTTTAAATACAGAAAACATGCAATTGGCCAAAACTCATGGTCAAGATGTTCTACTTCACTAATAATTACAGCTAAGCAAACTAAAATAGGATGTCATTTTTCACTTAAAATGACAGGGTTTAAAAGATCTATAATAGCCAGTTGTTGGCAAGGGTATGAAAAAACAGGCAGCTTCAATTCTGTTCATGAAAGCCCCAGCTGGCATAGCCTTCAGGAGGGCAATTTAGAGACAAGTACCAAAATTTTAAATGTGCACACGTGTTTTCCTCTTCTAGAAATGTATTTTAATGAAACAATGGTGCAGGTGTGCAAAGTGGTACGAACGAGAATGGTCCTTGTGCTGAAAAATCAGAAAGAACCTAAATGCTTATCAAAGGGTTCTCGTTGAATAAATGTATGAGACTCAGAGGTGCTGTGGAGACCAGGCAGGTGTTATGAGGGGTAGGACGATCTTTACATATTGATACAAAGGATATCACGTTAAAGTGAGAAAAACAGCTCACACAGCTCCATCTGTTGTCTTCTGTTTAATATGTAACCCGCTGGCAAGGCAGGCGCTCACTGTTAACAATGGTTATCTCTGCGGGGTAGGATTTCAAGGGAAAGTTTCTATATGATTTAAATTTTTTACAAGGACACGTGTTACATGTATGATAACTAAAGTCAATAAAGATTTCATCTTGAAAAAGTAAGAAAAATATACTGTGTATGCTGTCTTTTAAAGGGTTTCTCCAGGGGTGCCTCCAGGGTCTCTCACAGTTTGTGCGTTCGAGCCCCGCGTCAGGCTCTGTGCTGACAGCTAGCTCAGAGCCTGGAGCCTGCTTCAGATTCTGTCTCCCTCTCTCTCTGCCCCTCCCCTGCTCGTGCTGTCTCTCTCTGTCTCTCAAAAACAAACTAAAAACATTAAAAAAAAATTTTTTTAAAGGTTTCTCCGCATATTCTTTCATTCAACACGTATTATTTATTATGTGAAAGACGTTCACATAACGTCTCGGGATTGTCTCGGGGATTGAGACATAATGTCACATAACGTTCACATAACGTCGTAAGGTTGTCTCGGGGTTTGAGACAGAGTAACAGACAATCAGACCAGAATTCGGGGAACCACCCTCTACTTCCAGACACCAGACCAATACCTCGCTGGGCCCATGCCTCGCCTTCCTCCTTTACTCCTGCCACAGCGAAGTTGCTATTTGGTCGCCCCAAAGCCAGTCTTGTGCCCTAGATCCCGTCTCCCAGCCATTTTCTCAGAAGCCTCCCACTATTCATGACCCTTTTTGCTCTCTTTATCTTCAGCTGCTCCTCTTTTCTGGCAGCCTACTTGGCAGCAATGAGAACTGCTCAAGATTCTTCCATACTAATGAAAGGAAGGAAAGAACGAGGGAGGGAGGGAGGGAGGAAGGAAGGAAGGAAGGAAGGAAGGAAGGAAGGAAGGAAGGAAGGAAGGAAGGAGAAAATTCTGAACAGAATTATTTGGGATGAGGAAGAAGGAAGGGAACAGGAGACAAAGGAGAGAAAAGAGGCTCCTAGAATATATTTTCCATTCTTAAAGAACAATGTTAACTTGACTATAATAGAAATACGATAGAGAAAGCAGTATAAAAGCAAGACCATGAGGTAGGCTGAGAAGGTGCTCTTTCTCCCTCTGTGCAAGAGGGCCGCCCACCACCATCTCCTAGCACCTGCCTTGAGCTGCCATCTCTTGATGTTAGAACCTGGATGATCTCAACAGTGGAGGATTCATCTCCCTCCAGTTATTCAATCTCTCCTCCCCTACAGCCAGCCTTCTAGAAAGAACTGTCTGCTTGCCCTCCCTTTCCTCACCTCCCAAACATTCCTCAGCCCACTGAGTTGGCTGCTGAGCCCCATCACTCCACCAAAACCAGTTCTCCCCGAGGACACCTCAGCCCTGTCTCAACTTCTCAGCAGCACTCAGTATCACACTCTTGGGTCTATCCTTTCTTGGTAGCCTTTGCCAGTGATTCCTCTCCAGCCTGACTCTTCAGTTTGGGGGCGCCTGGCACTCAGTCCTGAGATCCTTGCTTCCCTCTATCCTCCTTCCTAGGCGATTCCACCCTAGGCTGTGTGTTCACCACTGTACAAACACCAGCGACCTCCAGGAGATATTGGCCTTGTCTCTATCCCCACTAGGATGCCTCACAGATCTCATTCATTCATTCATTCATTCTGTCGAGCACCTACTCTGTGTCAAGAACTACCCTAGATACTGGATAAAGAGGGAAGAACAGAAGGAGCATGGCTCATGCCCTTGAGCAGTTTAACTTGACATGTCCACACCTGAACTCAAGATCTCCCCTCAACCAACATGCTCCCCCGTGCTCTCTGTCTCTGCAAATGGCAACATTGCCACCCAACTGCTCAAGCCAGAAATCTGAACTTTATAGCTGACACTTTGCTTTCCCTTATCCTACCTGTGAGAAACACTAAGGTGATTCCCCTTGCCACCTCCAATGAGTCATGCCTTTATATAATTCCTTCCCCTTGAGGCAGAACCTGTGACTTGCTTCTAATCAGTAGAATACGGTCAAGGTGATGGATGTCAGCCCCTTGTTTAGGTTGTGCTATATTGCAAGGGTGACAGGATGTCACGCCCATGATTATGTTACATAAGACTCCATCTTGCAGGCTGAAGTGAAAGACTCCCTTGCTAGCTTTAAAGACGTAAGCTTTCCTGTCTGTCAAGGGACTGCGGAGGAGCCCCTGACAGCCAGAATGAAAACAAGGAGATGAATTGCAAGGAGATGAATTCTGCCAACCACCTGAGGGGGTTTGGAAGTGAATCTTCTCCCAGCTGATCATCTGGTGAGAACACAGCCCAGGCAGCACCTGATTGAAGTCTGATAAGGGCCTGAGCAGAAGACCCAGGAAAGCTGCACGCGGACCCCTGACCCATGGAAACCAGGAGATCACAAACGAGTGTGGTTTAGGTTGCTGAGTTTGTGGTAATTTGTTACTCAGTAGAGAGAATTATGGGGCGCCTGGGTGGCTCAGTCGGTTAAGCGTCTGACTTTGGTTCAGGTCATGATCTCACTGTTGGTGGGTTCGAGCCCCACATGGGGCTTGTGCGAACAGCTAGCTCAGAGCCTGGAGACTGTCTTCAGTTTCTGTGGCTCCCTCTCTCTCTGACCCTCCCCTGCTCACACTGCCTCTCTCTCTCTCTCTCTCTCTCTCTCTCTCTCTCTCTCTCGCTTTCTCTCAAAAATAAATGAAATATTAAAAACAAGAAAATTAATGTAGCATCTCTTTGATCCACCAGAACTTTTTGATTTCTTCACTGAAATAGTTCTTGAAAACATTCAATCCTCTCCATCTCCAGTACTCCACCCAGAGCAAACTGTCATCAGCTCCTAAGCAGACAAATAGAAAAGTCTGCCGATCTCCCCTCTCACATCTGCCCCCTCCTCTCTGCACTGGGTCACGGCATGAGAGCAGCCCTGGCAAGCAAATAATTTGGCATTCCTTCAGCTTTGCATTTGTTTAGCAGATACGAGGTGAAATTGTCTATTAATAAAAGTATGCTTCTCTTCTTATGCCAAAATGGGAGGTTCGATACATGTGATTTTCCAAGGCAGATAACTCTTCGGGAGGAACATTAAACCACAGAAAATTTGAATAAGATAAATCACTAATTTCCCGTAAATAGCAAAACCCATTGCATTATTCATATTCAGACTTTCAGCTGACTACACTTAATGATAGTTCTTGGCTGACTCATCTGAGGTTTGGATGTTCAGCTTGTGTGTGCCTACCACAAGTTATTTAACTTAGTTTTTTTTTTAATTTATTATTTTTGAGAGAGAGAGAGAGAAAGCACATGAGCAGGGAAGCTGCAGAGAGGGAGAGAGGGAGAGAGGATCTGAAGCAGACTCTGTGCTGACAGCAGAGAGCATGATGCAGGGCTTGGACTCATGGGCCATGAGATCATGACCTGAGCCGAAGCCAGATGCTTAACCGACTGAGCCACCCAGGCTCCCCCCCACAAGTTTTTAATTTTGAAGAACAGTTTACATGTTTTTCCTTCTGTCGCTTATGCTTTTAGTGTCAGGTTTAAGAATCCATTGTCAGGGCGCCTACTGGCTCAGTCTTAAGTTTAGCGTCCGACTTCGGCTCTGGTCATGATCTCACAGATCGTGGGTTCAAGCCCCGCATCAGGCTCTGTGCTGACAGCTAGCTCAGAGCCTGGAGCCTGCTTCAAGTTCTGTCTCCCTCTCTCTGTGACCCTCCCCTGCACGCACTGTTTCTCTGTCTCTCAAAAATAAATAAAAAACATTTAAAAAAAAAAAAGAATCAATTGTCAAATCCAAGGTAATGAAGATTTTGCCCCTCGGTTTTCTTCCAGTAGCTTTATAATTTGGGCATTTATATTTAAATCGTGGGTCCATATTGAATTGATTTTTGTATCTGGAAAGAGGTAAGGGTATAAGTTCATTTTTTTCCATGTGGTTAACAAATTGTTCCAGCATAATATGTTTAAAAAGACATTCTTCTGGCGGCCCTGGGTAGCTGTCTGTTGAGTGTCTGACTCTCAATTTCGGCTCAGGTCATGATCTCACAGTTTGTGGGTTCAAGCCCTGCATTGGGCTCTGTGCTGACATCTCAGAGCATGGACTTGCTTCAAATTCTATGTCTCCCTTTCTCTCTGCCCCTCCCCCACTCTCTCTCTCTCTCTCTCTCTCTCTCTCTCTCTCTCAGTAAATTAAAGAAACATTAAAAACAATCAACTGGCCATAAATGCTGGGTTTATTGCTTAGACTCTCAATTCTATTCCATTGGTCTATTGTCTGTGTTTATGCTAGTACTACACTAGTTTTGTTGCTGTCGTTTTGTAGTAAGTTTGGAAATCAGGAAGTGTGAGTCCTCCGATTTTGTTTTTCTTTTTTTAAATGTTGTTTTGGTCATCTGGGGTCCCTTGGGGTTCCCTATAAACTTGAAGATTGGCTCTTTCACTTCTTGAAAAAAAAAAAAAGCCCCTGGAATTGTAGTAGGCAGAGCACTGAATCTGTAGATTACTTTGGAGGGGTGAGAACACTACCATCTTAAATATTCAGGCTTCCAATTCATGGCCATGGAATCTTTCCACTGATTTAAGTCTTCTTCAGTTTCTTTTAACAATGTTTTGTAGTTTTTAGGGTACAAGTCTTTCATTTCTTTTATTATACTTATTCCTAGGTGATTTATTATTTTACTTTTTTAATATTTATGAGAGAGAGAGACAGAGTGTGTGTGTGTGTGTGTGTGTGTGTGTGTGTGTGTGTGCCTGTGTGGTGGGCGGGGGACAGAAAGTGAGGGGAAAGAGGATCCAAAGCCGGCTCTCAGAAACCCCAATGAGAGGCTCGAACTCACAAACCTCGAGATCATGACCCGAGCCAAAGTCGGACACTTAACTGACTAAGCCACCCAGGAACCCCTGTAATTTATTATTTTAGAAGCTAATTTTAAATGGGATTGTTTTCATTTCCTTTTTGGGGTTTTTGTTTGTATTTGGCGACGGGGGGGTGGGAGGTGTTGCTTTGAAAGATTTTTTTCTTTCTTTAATCTCCAAGCCCATCATGAGGCTCGAACTCACAACGCCAAATTCAAGAGTCCCACGTTCCTCCAACTGAGCCAGACGGGCACCCCTCGTCATTTCCTTTTTGGATTGTTCATTGCTGGTATATAGAAACACAACTGATTTTTTAAAACTGATTTTGTGCCCTAAATCTTTGCTGAATTCATTTGTTAGCGCTACATTTTTTGTGTGTGGGTTGTATGGAATTTTCTTTACATGGACTCATGTTCTGCATATAGAGATAGTTTAATTCTTGATTTTCAATTTTGATGTCTTTTATTTATTTCTATTGCCTAATTGCCATGGCTACACCTTCCAGTGCAATGTCGAATAGCAATAATGAAAGAGATGTCTTTGTCTTGTTCCCAATCTGAAAGGGAAAACTTTCAGTGTTTTACCATCAAGGATATTATTAGTTGTGGGGTTTTCATAAATGTCCATTATCATGCTAAGGAAACTCCCTCTATTCCTAGTTTTCTGAGTATTTTTATCATGAAAGGGTGCTGAATTTTGTCAAATGCCTTTTCTGCATCTATTGAGATGTTTTTTTCTTTTTATTCATTCTGTTAATGTGGTTATTATATTGATTGATCTTCTTATGATGAACCATTGCCTTATTTCTGGATAAATCTCACTTGGTCATGGTATATAACCTTTTCAGTGTGTGGCTGGGTTTGGTTTGCTAGTATTTTATTGAACTAACATTATTTGTATCTATATTCATAAAAGATATCACTCTGTAGTTTGCTTTTCTTGTGGTATCTTTGTCAGGGTAATGCTGACTTCGTAGAATGTGTTAGGAAGTTTTCCTTCCCCTTCTGTTTCTTGGAAGAGTTTGAGTAGAGTTGGTATTAATTCTTCTTTGAAGTTTTCTGATAGGGGCACCTGGGTGGCTCTGTTTGCTAAGCATCCAACTTCAACTCAGGTTCTCACAGTTCGGTTTACGAGTTCGAGCCCCACATTGGGCTCTGCACTGACAGTGCAAAGCGTGCTTCAGATTCAGTCTCCCTCTCTCTCTCTCTCTCTCTCTCTCTCTGCCCCTCTCTCACTTGCATGTGTCCATGTGCTCTTGCTCTCTCGCTCTCTCTCTCAAAAATAAATAAATATTTAAAAAATAAGTAAATTTGTCTGTTAAAAGACTTGTCTTTCAGAGGGGAGCTGGGCTGGGGGGTGGCTGAAATAGATAAAGGACATTAAGAGGTACAAACTTCCAGTTACAAAATAAATAAGCAATAGAGATGAAATGTACAGCATAGGGAATATAGTCACTAAGACAGTAATAACATTTGGTGACAGATGGAGATTACACTTACAATGGTGAGCATTGAGTGATTGTTGAATCATTATATCGTACACTTGAAACTAATAATATTATATGTTAATAATACTTAATTATTATTAATTAATTAATTAATGACTTTTCTTTCTGGTGAGGTTTTTTTATTACTACTTCAACATCTTTACTTGTTATAGGTCTATCGATATTTTCTACTGGTTCTTGGATAATTTGTGTGTCTCTAAGAATTTGTTCATTTCATCTCCATTATCTAATTTGTTGGCGTACAATTATTCATAATAATCCTAAAAATACTTTTAATTTCTGTATGGTCCCCATTTTCATTTCTAGCTTTAGTAATTTGCATCTTGTCTATTTTTTTCTTAGTTAAGCTAAAAAGTTTGTCAATTTTATTATCTTTTCAAAGAAAACTTTTCTTTTGGTTTTTCCTTATTGCCTTTCTTGTCTCTTTTTATCTATGCTCTAACTTTTATCATTTCCTTCCTTTTGCCAGCTTCAGGTTCAGCTTGCCCTTCTTTTTCCAGTTCGTTAAGGTGTAAAGTTCAGGTGTTGTTTTGAGATCTTCCTTCTTTTTTAATAGAGGCATTTACTATTATAAATTTCCCGCTAAGCACTGCTTTTACTGCATCCCATCCATTTTGGTATATCGTGCTTTTGGGGTGTTTTTTTTAATGTTTTTATTTTATATTTGAGAGAGAGAGAAAGACAGCGGGGGACCAGGGGAGGGACAGAGAGACAGAGGCAGAACCTGAAGGCTCGAGCTGTCAGCACGGAGCCCAACATGGGGCTTGAACCCATGAGCAGTGAGATCATGACCTGAGCCAAAGTCAGACACTCAACCAACTGAGCCATCCTGGCACCCCATTTTGGTATATTGTGTTTTTGTTTTTATGTATCTCAAAGAATTCTCTAACTTCCCCAGTGATTTCTTCTTCTATGTATTGGTTATTAGAGTGTGTTGTTTAATTTCTGTGCATTTGTGATTTTTCCACTTTTCCATCTGCTACTGATTTCTAGCTTCATTCTCTAGTGGATGGAGAAAATGTTTTGTATGATTTTGATCTTTTTAAATTTATTAAGATCCTTTTATGACTGAACACATGGTCTATCCTAGAGAATGTGCCACGTAGAGTTGAGAAGAATGTATATTCTGCTGTTGTAGAGTGGGGTATTCTGTATATATTTGTCAAATTTAGTTGGTTTATAGTGTTCTTCAAGTCCTCTATTTCCCTATAGATCTTCTAATGTTCAATCCATTATTGAAAATGGGATACTAAAATCCAACTCTACCTATTGTTGTAGGACTATTTCTTCAATTCTGTCAATATTTGTTTCAGATATTTGGGGGAGGGCCTGTTGTTTGGTGTGTTTATAATTGTTACATCTTCCATATGAATTGAAACTTTTGTCTATATATAATGTCCTTCTTTGTGTCTTGTAAGAACCTTTAACTTAAAATCTACTTCTCTCCCCCCTCCAATAAAATCTACTTTTCTGATAGTACTATAACCACCCCAGTTCTCTTTCGTTAGTATTCACATGGAACATCTTTTTCCATCCCCTCCTTCTTAGCCTCTTTGTGTCTTTGTATCTAAATTGAGGGTTTTGAAATAAAATAAATAAATAAAATTAATAAATTTAAAAAATAAGTGAGTTTAATCCATTTACATTTAAAATGATTACTGATGGGCGCCTGGGTGGCTCAGTCAAACATCTGACTTCTGCCCAGGTCATGCTCTGGCAGTTTGTGAGTCTGAGCTCCACATTGGGCTCTCTGCTGTCAGCACAGAGCCCACTTTGGAGCCTCTCTCTCCCTCTCTTTCTGCTCCTCCCGATTCTCTCTCTCTCTCAAAAATAAACATTTTTTTAAAAATGATTACTGTGAGATGGGTGGGGGAGGGGCGCACCTGGGTGGCTCAGTTAGTTAAGTGCCTGACTCTTGATTTTGGCTCAGGTCACTATCTTACAGTTCATGGGTTTGAGCCCCACATTGGGCTCTATGCTGTGTCAGTGCAGATCCTACTTGGAATTCTCTCTCCCTCTCTCTCTCTCTTCCCCTACCTGACTCATGCTCTATCTCTCACTTTCTAATATAAACAAATTATAAAAATTTTTAAAAACTTCAAATGATTGATAATGATGAACTTACTTCTACTATGTGCTATTTGTTTCCTCTATGTCTTGTATTTCTTTTGGTCTTTATTTCTTCCAATACTGCCTAATTTTTATGTTTGACTGATTTTTCTAGCATATGATTTTGATTCCTTCTTCATTTCCTTCTCCATACATTTTTTCAGTTATTATCTTGGTGGTTACCATAGAGATTACAAATGACACCCTAAATTTATTTTAGAAATCTAGTTTTAATTGATGTCAGCTTACTTTAATAGCACACATTTACTCTGCTTCTATCCAGCTCTATCCACTCTTTATTTTGTAATTGTCACAGGTGACATCTTTATACATTGTATGCCTGTTAACCTCGATTTATAATAATTATTTCATGCATTTGGTGTTTAAATCATATAGGAAATAAAAAGAGAAGTCACACTCAAAAATACAGTTAAATTAGCTTTTATGTTTATCTATGTGCTTACCTTTACCAATAATCTTATCCGAGATATTTCTGTTTCAACCTGAAGGACTCTTGTTAGCATATCCTGTGTGGCAGCTCTACAAATAATGAATTCTATTGTTTTTGTCTGGGAATGTCTTAATTTCCCTTTCACTTTTTAAAGGATAGTTTTGCTGGATATGGAATTCTTGATTGGCAATTTCTTCCTTTCAACACTTTAAAGATATCATTCCACTACCTTCTGACCTCTATGTTTTCAGATGAGAAAGCAGTCTTAAATCTAATTGAGGATCTCTTTTAAATGACAAGACACTTCTCTTTTGCTACTTTCAGGATTTTCTCTCTGGTTTTAGCTTTCAACAATTTGGTTATAATGTATTTAAGTATGGATCTCTGAGTTTATCCTATTTTGAGTTCTCAGAGTTTACTGGATGGTGTATATTTATGACTTTCAACAAATGTTTAAAGCTTGTCACCATTATTTCTTCAAATATTTCCCCCCTTTCTCTCTTTTCCTTCTGGGATTCCCATAATGTGTATGCTGATAATCTTGATGGTATCCCATACGTCCTTTAGTCTCTGTTCATTATTCTTCATTCTCTTTGCTTTCTGTCCCTCATACTAGGTAATTTTAATGTGCCCTATCTTCAAGTTTGCTGATTCTTTCTTCAACCTCCTCAGATCTTCTGATAAACTATTCTTAATGCTTTTCAGGTCCAGAATTTCTATTTGGTTCCTATTTATGTTTTTTATCTCTTTGTTGATATTATATTCTTATTCATACATTATTCTCTTGATTTCCTTTAGTTATTTGTCCTTGGTTTCCTTCAGCTCTTTGAGTATATTTAAGACAGTTTAAGTATTTTTCTAGTAAGTCTAATGTCTAGGTTTCCTCAAGGATGGTTTCTATCAATTTCTCCCTCTTCTTTACTATGAATACTTTCTGACTTCTTTGTATACTTTGTAATTTTATATGAGAATTGGGAATTTTGAGCTTTAAAGTGCTGTGAAATCAGAACCTCCCCCAGACAGGAATTGTTATTGCTTCAGGAAGGTTGCAGTCATCTATTTATTTTGTGCCTTTCCCAAACTACTTTTACAAAACTATTTTGTTTATTTTGTGTACCCATTGAAGCTTCATTTTTTTATCTCTGTAGTCAGCCAGTGACCTGACAGAGATTCTCTCAAATGCCTGGATCCAGAAAGGAAAGGAATGGAATGGAACGGAACGGAACGGAACGGAACGGAACGGAAAGGAAAGGAAAGGAAATGGGAATGTTCTGTTTCTTTAAAACTTCTCAATTGACACAACTGGGGAAGACACTTCTGCAAGGCCTACAGGAGTTGAAACAATGAGTAGCCTCTGTGCATACCCATTAGCAAACTGCCAAGAAGATCAAAACACAGAACCCTGAGTCTTTTGGAGGACAAGTCCCTATTGCCCGCACTTGAATCAAGAAGACACACCAGGAATGTGGAATGACCATTCTGACTACCTGCCATGGGGGTGGGGGATGGTAGCTTCTACATGAAACACTGAGACTCACCAAAAGCATCTTCCTTCATCAAGCACTCCCTTAGATGCTACGAATGTTCAACTAGACTCCTAAGTTCCAAATAATTGATTCTGACAGTTCTTGCCAGCTCAGTAGTTGTTTCAGTAAAGGGACCAATTCCTGGAGCTTCCTAACTTCACTATCTTCCATAATATCACTCTCCACCCCATATTCCTCTTAATCCCACAGATGCGAGACTTAAGACAGGATAACTCAAAGAGGGAGTATTTATAAAGGACTATTTACAAAGTGTGGATGCACAGGAACCACAAGAGAGAGTGCAGTAACAGAGGACTGACTGCAACCAAGCTGATACCACCTCTGGGCCCTATGGATTGAGAAAAAGAGGCAGTTACCAGGCACTGAAGGAAGGGAAGAGTTGTGATCACGTGGTCACCTTGAGTGGAGCAGTGACATTTGGTTGAGGGAGACAGCCAGCCTGAGGAAACCTCACAAGGAAGAGGAAGCAGAGGATTAAATACCCCGATTTCTCCCTCTCTCACTCTCTCTCTCTCTCTGGGTGTGTGTGTGTGTGTGTCATCTTTCTCTCCCTCTCTCCTTTCTTCTCCTTCTGGGATTCCCTATTAGCCACCAAAGCCTGGGTGCAAGGGGGTCCAGCTGATGAGAGTCAAGAAGGTTGAAGAGTAGATCCCGAGATAGCCAGACAGTCCCCAACCCCAGGATGAGCTCCAGCCTCTAACTTTAAGACCAAAACCAACATATTTCTGGCTATTTTAGAACAGTTAATTTCCCTATTTTGGCCATCTGGGTTCAGCAGGATAAAGGTTCAGTCAAGAAGCTGTAATCATCATTTTTAATGGAGTGTTGGGTCTAGTTTTCTTATACTTTTATCACACTTGAACCAAAATACAGAACTATCCAGTTCAGCACTGGATACCAATATTGCATAGTAGTCAAGAGCATGACATTGAGGGTCTGAATCTCACCTCAGTGACCAACCACATATATGATTTTGGGTACCATTCTTCAGCCTCTCAACATCTGTTTCCTCATCTACAAAATGAGGTGATAGGAGTACCTACCTCTTAGATTGTCCCAGGGATTTAATGAGATAATGCATGTAAACAGTACCTACCACAGAATAAATCCTCAACAGCGACATATGTTAGGTATTATTATGTCTCCAGCTGTTACATGAAGGCCATTTTAGGCCTCTCTTTCTGCCTAGCTAATTCTTATTTTTTAAATAATAAGATGCTTTTTCATATCCATCCATTTCAAAGGCTGACAATATCCAGTGCTAGTAAGGACAGGAAACAATGAGAACTCTCATACATTGCCAGTAGAATTATAAATCAGTACAATTACTTTGGAGAGCAATTTGGCAACCTCCGCAAAGTTTAAGATATCTGTAGCCCACATATTAGCAGTTACATTCCAAGAAACATATCCTAAAGAAACCCTCACATCTACACATAGTTAACAGGTACAAGAATGTTCCAAGCAGCATTGAGTGTAATAGCAGAAATACTAGGAAAAAAATCTCTAGTGTCCTTCAGTAGGAGAATGGATGAATGCCTTTAAAATCATAATGTGTAATTGTACATTGAAATGCTATATCAAAGTCAAAATACTTACATGTAACAACATAGGTTAATCTCAAAAATATATTGTTGGCTAAAAGAAACAAGTTTCAGAGGAGATGTACAGTTTAAAACCATTAACAAAAGCTTAAAATTGTGCAAAAATGCTATACATTGTTTATGGATACATACTTATGCAGTGAAAGTGTAAAAACTTGCACAAGAAGGATAAACACCACATGCGGGTGATGGTGCCTTTGTGGAATGGAGGAGGCAGGAGTGAAAGGAATGGAATTGGGTGGGATTCTCAGAAAGTTTCAACTGTAGTTATTTTTCATGAAGCTCTGAAGTAAGTTTAATTATAATATGTTAAGATTCAAAAAATGTGGGTGGTAGTACAAAGATATCTTCTATTAGTCATGAATTTAAATAAACCAAAAGCAAGATAAAGAAAATGGGAAGAAAATCTGTATCAGAAGTCTTTGGCATTCTAAGTCCACTAGTAATCAAGGGATTATACCCTTTCCCACCGCACCCACCCCACTTCCACGCCTTCCTCCATTACCACCACCAAAGATTTATTTTCTATAGACTCTAACCCAGTGGAAGGCAGTGGGGAGACACAGGGCTAATAATAGGATTAAGTGGAAGTCAGCTGGGATTCGAAGCTTTCTTCCCTGGCCCCATATACTATGGGAATGCCTACAGCCAATTTTATAAGCTCCCAACACAACTGGAGGATTCTTCTCTGGAGAAAAGACCTCCCAATATTGACATTTGTGGGCCCCCAATGAAACCTGGCACATCCTTGGTGCACCTTATGGTGAAGCCCATTAATCCAGTGCTTCTCACAACACAATGTACATTTAAACTACCTGGCGATCTTGTTAAAATGCAGATTCTAAATCTGTAGTTTCTAATGGGGATGGAAATTCTTCATGTCCGAAAAGTTCCCAGATAAAGCCAATGCTGCTGGTCCCTTTTGAGTAGCAAGGCTTTAAAGAACTCATCTTGCCCACGTACTCAAGTCTCCATTCGGTTTTTTAGAGTCTCATTCTTAAATATAAACAGACTGCTAAAGTAGCCAGACTTTAGAGGATGGCCATTAACATTAAAAAAAAAAAAAAAACCTAAATAGCAGTAAAAAAAAAAAATAGACCCAAAGAAACAGATCAAAGCAGAGAGCAGAAGAAAAAGTAAAAACAAACACACCAGCATCCAAAGAAATAGAAGACATTCTTGTCCATAAAACAAAGATAGAATAATATGGGGTGAGGTCAGTCATTAAAAAGGTCTTGGGAAATAAACTTAAAATGGCTAAAGAGTCATAGCAAAATACATCATTATACAATTCCCAACCAATAGCTTAAAGAGAAAATTCTAATGCTTCTAGAGATGGGGAAGATACAAAGGATCAGAAATAGGAGTGAGGAGTCAGACTTTTTATATAGCAGCCCTGAAAGGTTGAGAAATGTGAAATAATACTTACAAAATTATGAGGAAAATTGTATTTTCAAACTGGAAATCAATAACCAGCTGTTTAAAAAAACCCAAAATTTTATCAAGTAAATTTGAAGATTTAATTTACTTTATTAAACAATTCATGAATCAGGCAACATTCCATCTAGCAAGCAGAGGGGAGCTCTGAGGGGCTCTAGAAAAGGACAGGTTTCAAAAGGCAGGACAAGGGAGCCATAAACAGAAAACATGATTATTTCATGTGAAGTCACCTTCATTTGGGAACAAAAGGGTCTTAGAAGGTGCATTACATCATCTTCTTTTGGGGGATGGAGAGGGCCCATAACACTAAATAACCTTATTGGTGCTGATCAGAAAATTCCTGACTAATGATTAAGACTACATTCCTGGGGGAGGTTGAAAGTGTAATTTGGTTAGGTATTAAGCCCCTGTTTGGTGAGTTGGACTAAGTAACACCATTTGGAGTTTTTTTTTAATGTTTATTTATTTTTGAGAGAGAGAGAGAGGCAGAGTGTGAGCAGGGGACAGAAAGAAAGAGAGGGAGACACCAGAATCCAAAGCAGGCTCCAGGCTCTGAGCTGTTAGCACAGAGCCTGACACAGAGCTTGAACCTGTGAACCATGAGATCATGACCTCAGCCAAAGCTGGACGCTTAACTGACTGAGCTACCCAGGTGCCCAATTTTTGGGTTTCTTTTTAACACAGCCCAACTACAGTTCAAGTATTAGAACTCTTCAAGATATTTTCAAATACGGGGGCATCTGGCTGTCTCAGTTGGTAGAGCATGTGACTCTTGATTTTGGGGTCCTGAGTTAGAGCTGTAGTTTAAGCACAGAGATCACTTAAAAAAAAAAAAGATATTTTCAAATATGCAAAGATTCCAACAACATATCCCTTAATTAAGTCCCTTCCTTAGGAAGTTACTAGAGAAGATACTTTAGCAAAACAAGGAAGTAAACCAAGAAGGAGGAAGACATGGGATCCAGGAAATGGGCATAACAGCCCAGAACAGCAGTGAAGGAAAATCCCAGAATGACAACTGTACAGCGAGTTTAGAGCACAGTCAATCCAGATTGAAATAAGAGAAAGGAGGACTCTGCAGCAAAGACTCCAGAGAAAAAGTGGAACTTATATATTTGAGTATAGGGAAAATATTGCTAGACTTTGACAGAGTCTTAAGAGTACTTACAGAGGGATGGGCAGGCAACTGTAGATAATACAGAAAATTGCCAAGAGAGAAAAAAAAGGCAATAATTAACTCTAAGAAAAATAAAGGGCTGTATAAGCTAGAAGGTATGGTTGTAATGTACTAGGAGCTCATTGGTAAACAATATTTGCATATGTAATCATTTAAATGGTGATTATTGGTTTCACCAAAAATTGTCATACAACTTTGTGGGGGTAGGGGCAAAAGTGAAAGGTCATGTCCTTAACTATCATAGCAGGAAGTCATCAGATAATGCTTAAAATTAACAAATCAAGAATTAATAGTATAAGCATTTGTTTCTATATATAGAAATACATAGAATATATAAGTTAAAGATAATGCCTCTAAACAGTAGGCCAGGAAACTGCTTTTTTCATGACAAGACTTTTGGTTTATGTATATATTTTTACACTATGTATATGTAGTATTTCAATTCAATAAACATTAATGCTAAAATGTTAGCATGTAAGAAATGTTTTAAAGAGCTGAGTGGGCCTTGATGACAAGGGCTAGTTTTCGTTCATGTTTTGGATTCTCCCACTCCCACACCAAGAGTACATAGGAGAAAGTCGGTCAGTGCGTGTAGAATAGGCTCATCTAAGTTTGTCATATTCTCCCTAGAGGAGGGAAAATACAGAAGACACACAGGCACAAGGTGCAGATTCTGCACGCAGATGAGTATGAAGGTAGGTCTCTGGCAGAGGTACTATAGGTCAACGGTCTCAAAGAAAGAAATCATGTTCGTGGCACCCAGGGGCAGCTCTCCAGGCACATAAACGGAGACATGACAGGAACCTAGGGAGGTGTATTCCCTCGGCGACTTCTCATCCCTTGCCTTCGTCACCCGTTTAACAACTCGTAGTTCTATAATTGAGAGTTTATTATGCTTCCTTTACCAGACTATAAACTCCATGAGGGCAGGACGTCGTTATCACTCACCACTGCGCCTCCAGCACAGAGCACAAGCCCACCAAATATTTGTTGGAAAAATAAATCCATGAATTCCTGATAGTGCCGCTGGACAGCCATTAGTGTGGCAAGAGTAAGGGACACGCCGACAACCTAGAGCAAAGGAGCCACCTGGGAGAAGACACCGGGGTCTCTGAAATGACAAAACCGGAAGGGTGGAGCTGGACCTCTGGGACGAGCGGTTGGGAGGGGCTGGACAGTGAGGCGGGCGTTGGGGAATGACAACCGGGTAAGTGATAAGCTCGCAAAGGCTGGACTCGAGGGGGAACTGTGGGAAAGCGGAGGTGACAGGGGGACGGGGTGGGGGTCGCGCATGCGCCACCCCAGTCTCCGCGGCGACCCTGCGTGCGCGCGCACGAGGGGTCGAAGCGGAAATGGCGCCGCGGGGCCGCGCGTCCGGGCAGCGAGCGGAAGTGGGTGTGAGAGCGGAAGTGGCCGGCTGGAGCCGGGGGTTGGGCGGGGACCGGGCTTGTCGGTGAGGAGGCAGCGGCGGCGGCGGCGGCTCGGCAGGCGGGTTCAGGCTTCGGGGGCCAGGTCGGTCGGGAGGGTGGGTGTCTCCACAGTCAGTGCGTGCGCGGGCGAGCGCGTCTTCCCTCCCCCCACCCTGGTCCCTCTCCCCTTTTCCCCTAACCTCCTACCCCACCCTACCCCTTTCCTCAGGAGGCAGCAGGGCCGCTCCCTCCGTCCTTTCCTTCCTTATCCACCCTCACCTTCCCTTGTTTCTCCTTCCCCTGCCCCGGGCAGCCGCCGCCATGATCCTGCTGGAGGTGAACAACCGCATCATCGAGGAGACGCTCGCGCTCAAGTTCGAGAACGCGGCCGCCGGGTGAGCGCGCGCCCGGGGCCGGTGGGTGGCGGGGGAGGCAGAGTTGATCCACGCTAGTCCCTAGTATCGCTCAGTTCCCCCCAGTCTTGGAGGCACGAGGTGGGAGACCTGGCCGGGTATGGGGACGGCCCGGGCGGGGTAGACGTGGGAGGCGACTGGGCGCGGCGGGGTGAGGGGCCGAGATGCGCGGGGAGAGGCTTGGAGGAGGGATGCGGAAGCGGCGAGTGGACAGGAGCGCGCGTGCCAAAGGGCAGGAGACCTGTGGGGCGTGGGGGCAGCCGGGCCCGGAACTCTGGCCGGAGGATCCCATTGCCTTCTGGAACGAGCAGGGGACCGCTTCCTTCTGTATTCCCCGTCATTGTTCTGAAGCCGAAGAAAGCCCGTTTGGGATTGGGTTGAGAGGAGTTTCCAGAAATTCCCAAGACTGGAGGAGGGCAGAAGATTCAGGCCCAGATCACCACCAGCCTTCTCTCTCCCCACCCCCACTTCTTCGTCTAAAGGAACAGAAGGCAAGACTGAAAGCAGACTCAGTCTTGCAGCCGGAAAAATGCGACTTCTCTGGTTTCCCTTCTTGGAACCGTGCTGTAAGACACATTGGCCATTTTGTTACATATTTCTCAAGCAGAGCTCATAGTCTCCCCATCCACACCCCTTCCTTATCTCTCTTCTGAGGTTCTAATTCTCCTTTCCCCACCCATTTGTGTTTTAAACTCTTATACGAGATCCCTGGTCTGTGATTTCTTCCGTGGTGATCCTGGCCCAGGTACACCCTTAAAAGCATCCACCGTCTGTATATATAAAGTTCTTAGATCACCTTTCTTAACCATTGGCCTTTGTAAAGGCAGGTTTAGCACGTGTGTCCAAGGCAGCCGACTCTGTGACACACGGGAATCCGTAGACACCAGCCTTCTCCCCCAAGCTGCTTTGCTTTCTAACATTTAAAACGTGAAGGAAACGTTGGTTTTCGCTTCGAATTTTTGGTGGCCTGTAGGTCGCCAGTCAATCCCTTTGCCTCACTTCCCCATTGTGAGGATGGGGCTTCACATCTTGATTGCCCAGTTGAGGAAATAAGTGCAAACTTCCTGGTGAACTGGAAACTAGTGATGGGAAAGTAAGTGCTTGGAGGTCTGCAGATGGGAGAGGATTGGTGGAGGGGAAATTCTAAGTAGTCATAATGAACTTGTGGCTTGGCATTAAAAAATAAATACTTCTACCTCACTACTTAAATTGAACATATTGTGTCTCCTATCCCTTTTAGTAAGGTTACAGATTCTATCTGTAAAATAAAGCACAGCTTTTCATGAAGTAACGCATACAGTAAGCAGTAGCTACTGTTTCCTGCCAGGGGCTGCCGTTGCTTGTATTCTAGAATAACTTCTTGTCTTCAGCCTCACCTACCAGTTCCTTTGCATTTTAAGTGTTCAAGTGAATCAGATCAGAGTCTTATTTGGGGTGACGGCCATGGACTTTTTTGAGCAGTGTAGCACCGAGGAGGAAGTTAAATTAACTTCTGCATTTTCACAGCTGAACCTGTCACACGCATTTTCGAGTCCAGACTAGCAAAGAATGAGATCTGGGTGGTTATAAGCTGATCGACAAGATGAATGCCTGTTCATTTTCAAGTAGAAGCTTGCTTCGTAGTGTAGAAGTACATTCACGTCTATTTGTGTATTTGTGATTCCAAATTGAAGCCCATTATCCGGACCATCAGCTAGAAAATTAACTCTTAACGACATACTCTTTCCGAGGAATTAAAATAGGCCCTCAAGTCTGGAAGCATAAGTTACAGTTTCTAGGACATTTCTCCTAGCAAAGCATATGTTCTAGCAGTGTTGGATATTGAGGCAGGGCAGCAAGTTTTGGCTTTACTGTGGCCTGTCTTCCCTTTGAGAAGTGACTTTAAATAGATGGGCCCAAAACATATTCTGCTGGAAAGCACTTTGAAAATCTTTGAGAAGAGATCCTGATGTCAAGCCTAGGAAGTGGGGTTTTCCTGGGGTTTAGGTCTAACAGCCGGCGGAAGCTGGCGTCTTAGCCCACTGTCGAGTTTCCAGGCATACACGGTGAGGCAGCAGTGAAGAAGTTAACGTATTCCTCAAGGCACATGGCTACTCCACCAGAACCTCTAGCAAAAAATGAGGAGTATGATAAACATTTATGGGATTCTTGCAGTGCTCCAAGCAGGAACAGAGAAAGGTTTTTCTGAGAGAGCCTCTTGGCGAAAGGTGTAGAGGAGTGAAACGGTGAGATGCGTCAGGGTGGAGATGGGAGAAATGATAATGAAGGGGAGTAGCTGGGAGGAGAACCCCTGGAAATCTGAGCGGTGTCACCAGTGTGGGAACCTGCCGGAGAGGCCGGCCCCGCCCTGCTTCACACTTGTCAGGGAGC
Organism: Mungos mungo; assembly: GCA_004023785.1. Classification (NCBI taxonomy): domain Eukaryota; kingdom Metazoa; phylum Chordata; class Mammalia; order Carnivora; family Herpestidae; genus Mungos; species Mungos mungo. The sequence continues at coordinate 40,567 of PISW01010009.1, forward strand.
AGAGAACAGTTACACTTCTCAGACCAGGGGAAATTCTCCTGCTGAGCAGCCTTTCCCAGAGCAAAACTCATCGGTTCTGTGATGCCCCAATACGATACCCAGAAGTGACGTGTGGCTAGTTTAGCTTAAGTAAGAATTAAAGTGAAATAAAACTGAAATTAAGTTCCTCCCACCGGCCACAGTCGTCGTGCTCAGTTGTCACATGTGGCTCGTAGCAGTCATCTTTGGACAGCGCAGGTGCAGAACATTTCCATTTTGCAGAAAGTTCTGTTGGACAGCGCTAGCATTGTTGCAGCTGCTGAAAATGCAAGCATGAGGTAGGCTTAAAAATAGTGCTGTGGTATATGCTGCAGAGTACAGCTCAGTAATTTTCCTCTTGAGGTTGGTTTTTGTTTTTTTGCAATGTGCCTCAGATCATCCTGCTGGATCTTCTTGCTTGTGATCCTACTAAGTGTCTAAACTTCCTTTGGGTAGAGCAGTTCTTCTCTCTGAACTGTTTAACATTGAGTCACGATCACCTTTTAATTTGGAGGCAGTGCTAACAAAGCCTAAGATTCATTCCAAACAAATGGCTTTTTTTTTCTTACCACACTCTTGTGAAAATGGCTTATTGGAATGATTCATAAGTCCTCACAAAGTGATAATTATTGGTAAGTTGTCTCCCTGACAGCCTACAGACTAAGAGAACACGCTGATTGAAAAGCCACACTCGGGTGCCTGAGTGGCTCAGTCAGTTAAGCGGCCGACTTCAACTCAGGTCATGATCTCACAGTTTGTGGGTTTGAGCCCCACATCAGGCTCTGTGCTGACAGCTCAGAGCCTGGAACCTGCTTCAGATTCTGTCTCCCTCTCTCTCTGCCCCTCCGCTGCTCGTGCTCTGTCTCTCTCTGTCTCTTAAAAATAAATAAACATTAAAAAATTAAAAGAAAAGCCACACTCAGCACTGCAGATAACCTCACACGCAGGTCTTGTCAACAGCATTGCCTTTTCATTTAGGAATTCTTAACCAGAAACCCAATTAAAGCAGAAGTCATCTGGCAAATTAAATTTTTTTGTTGTTGTTGCCGTGTACACACCAAGAACCTTTTCAGCCTCAGAAGCTGGGCCTGTCAACTTAGCTAGAGTCTGGAGTCCAGAATTGAGGAAATGCTGTCACATACGAATTGCTGTTGATTTTAAGTGCCCGCTGGCCCCTTGCCACAGCTGTGCATATTGTGGGGCTCTGTGGTTCTGTGAGGGGGAGTGAAGCTCAGTAAGCAAGCGGTGCCAGTTGGGGTGGGCAATGACTGTGGGAGGAGAAATTTGAGAAAGGAATAAATTAAATCTTGCTGATACCCTGTTCTCGTTCCTAAATATGCTGCATATGTCTTCAGAGAGACAGACTGGTTTGTGGAGTGATTTGGAATTAGGACATTGTTGAAGCATTCAGAAGAAATAGAATGGTCAGATTGGTCTCTTAACAGGTCATTAGAGTTGCCCCCTGCTGCCTGACTGCTGACCTCTGCAGCACTGCTTGAGGCGTGAAGCCCCAGAGCCACACTCCCCCGGACCGAAGACTCCGTAAGGGCAGGGCCTGTCCCTGGTCATCATTCTTTCCCAGCATCCTCACTGTATATAGAGTCAGCTCAGTAAATATTTGCCTGAAGGAAGGGATGAGCCCAGATAGAGTAAGTCTTAGTTTCTTTAGGTGCTAATTTATCACTTTTCTGACACTGTGAATCTGCTTTTAGATCATCTTTGTTCTCCATATTTTGAGAAACAACCTAGCAGAAAGTGAGGACCACATTTCTCTAGTCTTTGCTCAAATGGGATGGTGGGAGCCCTACAGGAGAATAACAGAAGAGAGATCAGACACTTTATAGTGAGACAGCAGAATTCAGTAATTCCTCTCCTTCAGCTCATAGAAGGGATAATTAGAAGAGGGACATAAATGCCCAAATAGGGAATTGAATACATTCAGGAGTGAAGACTCCAAAATCCTTAATGAGAAAAGAGGATTGGAAAATGAAGTTGTCAGGAGTTCTTTATTGATTGATTAGTAATATTCTAGAAACTTCCTGAAAAGGGATAGGAGCAGAGGCACCTGGGTGGCCCAGTCGGTTAAGCATCCAGCTTCACCTCAAGTTATGATCTCACGGTTCGTGAGTTCAAGCCCCACATTGGGCTCTGTGCTTACAACTCAGAGCCTGGAGCCTGCTTTGTTTTATGTGTCTCTGTCTCTCTCCTTCTCCTCTGCTCACACTCACGCTCTTTCTCGCAAAAATAAATGAACATTTTTTAAAAATTTATTTTTTTCCTAAGAAAAGGGATAAGAGAAAATTTTTTCTAAGGATTTTAAGAATAGTTTTTGAAACCCATCTTAATGCATTGAATATGTTTTAGTGTCTTATGCTATCCAGTCAGTAACCCTGAGGGCTTATCTAGCTGGTTTGGTTTAGGATTCTGGACATTACAACACTCTTGTTACTAATAGGGTTCAGTTTCTCCTTGTACTGCTGACCGATTCCTGATACTGGGATTTAGCACAACCCCACAACTTCTCCCAGCAATGGCTTCAAATTGTGGTCTCTTCTGACTCCACCTAGAAGAAAAACTAATTGATGACCATCTATGAATTAGACACTTTGCTATAAGCTTTAACATGATTTCATTTGATTTCAGAATGTGCCTGTGTGACAGCGGTTCCCATGTACATTTGAGAAAACTAGGGCTCTTGGGAGCTGTGGAGGGAGTAGACGTATGTATTAAGCACTGTGCAGATACTCTTCACGGGTGACTTCTGACCTTGTTTATGATGTGTCACACACAACATGGTATTTATAAGGCACATCGGGTAGATGGCCTAGCCTAGAGGTCCTACCACTGGACTGCCCTAAGGGCTGCGAGGATCCTTATTCTCTCAGCAGGTCTGTAACTTAGTCACGAGACACTGGTTGGGAAACTTGTACACATATCATTTCAATTAGTCTTCACAACAACCTTTTAATCTCCATTTTCTATAAAAGGAACCCAAAGCTCAGCTACATTGACTAACATTGAACGTGGTTACATAGCCAGTAAGTGACAGGACTTGTGATGAACAGTCAACTCAGAAGGATTTGCTTTTATTATGATTAAACTCACCCTCAGCATCTGAAACTTTAGAAGATGGTAAAACAAAAACCAACTTACCCATATATCTTTTGACCTATTAAATGGTATGCTTTCCCCCAGACCGATCTCATTCCCCTCTCGCTCCTTGGTTTTAAACCACAAAAGTAAATAACAAACACGTGGTCTTAGAATTGACACCATCCTGTTTGGTCTGTGTCACACTTGGTTATGGTCTTGTTGGGGCACAGTGTTGTAACTCCCATGTAACTTCTCAGGAAGACTCCTTTGGCCTAGTGCTCTCCTCTACAGCCTGTCTTCTCTACAACCTTTTGTGCAACCATAAATAGTAAACTGAAATATTAATGGATGTTATTTGACATATTCCCAAGTCAGGCAGCAAACCACTTAGGATGGCTCTTAGTAAGCAACTTCTCCCTGTGCTTAGGGAACCTTACAGCCTAGAGAAATTCAAAGTTTCAGTGTTAAAATGTTTAGAATCCTAAAGTTGTTTAATTATATCTAATTTTTCTTGGTCTCTTGATGAATTAGGAGACTGGGGAACTCAGTCCTCCTTTAGCTGAGTTAAAGCCTAAAGATTTAAAAAAAAAAAAAAAAGACCCAACCACCTACTAAGTGGTCCAATATGGACTTTTACAAGCCTCCACCCTGACTTTTTGGCACAGCCATCCTTCTCCAGAAAAATACACTTCGGTGCTTCCTCCCATTCTGCAGCCTCTTAGTATTTCATCTAAATGAGCTGTGGATTAATGTTTGTGCTTCTTCTTCCTTTGTTCTTGTTTTTTTAGAGATGAGGAATGATGGTTGGGCATTTATTGCCTTTGTCTCCTGGGTGCAGTTTTAAAAGAAAAATCAGAAGCAATTTAATTTTAATTTTTTTTATCATATTCTGAACTCACTACTTCCCCATAAACAATCTAGATGCTTCCATTCTTAGAGACTCCAGAAGTGTTTTTCCTAAGGCACATATGGATGGCTTTGACGGAGTAGGGTGGAACTTCATATGTGACCTGTATAGGTTGATTTTTCAACAGGGCTAACATATGCTTAATAGAAGCCAGTTTCCTGGAAAGGTATTGTTTAGCATCTGTAGTAGCTTTTAACAGTCATAAACTGCATTCCCTGTTCCATTATTTCCCAGCAACCTTGAAGGGCAACTCGGTCTTGGTTCCCTTTCCAGGTGAGGGAGCAGAGATGGTATAAGAGATAACGTACTTGATTCTGATGTCTTGAGCAAATTAGACAAGGATAAATGTGGAAATGTGTGTGTCTTGTCTGCTGGTCCATAAAACAAAGAATCATTTGAGTCATAGGTAACAAGTGATAAAACTGTGGCGTCTTCCTTTGTTTCCTACCATTGGGCTTGGAGAAGTGGGGCTATCACGTAAGGTAGCTTTTCGCAGGAGGTTAATTGGCCATTATTGTTTATAGCTAGGATGTATGTCATGCTTTCTAGGTAAGAACTCAGCAACATTTATCAGAGAACTTTACGTACCAGGCCAGGCGGGGAGCTGCACAAAACGTATCAGGCTGTCGTCATTACCTTCCAGGATAAGCTGTTTCACGTCCGTTCTCTTGCTTTATCTTTAGCAGTTCTGTGAGGTCAGTAGGGTCATTGTGTTCTCCCATTTTATAGATGAATAGGTGAGAAAATAAAGGTGTGTGGATGTTAACTTGTCTGAAAACATGGTCTTGATGAAAAGCTAAAGTTGGAAAATCAAAGTCGTGACTGTTCCCAGTGAACTCACAGTGTTACTTTGTGCTGTACTTTCTGTGGACGTGTCACCGTGGAATTTAAAACCAAAGCAAAACTAGGGTAGAACCAGTCAGGGCTTCGTGGAGGAGAGTGGTGAGTACTTTGGTGACATAAAGGGAGAGGAAAAGATGTATAGGAAGACGTACAAGTTGTGTTTGAAATGATGTAGGACTTTGTCTTTTGTTTTATGGCCTGCAATCATCCTTTAATCTTAAGTAAATTAAAACCATTCTACATTCTGTTTAGCAATTTTCCTGCTGAATGCACTACCTCCTCCACCTCCATCACTGCTGTCCTCTGGGGGAGGCACTGATCAAAAGAGAGCATTTTGTAGTCCTCATATGCAAAGGTGTCTATCCTAGTCTTAAGGAATTCTGAATTGAATTAAAGTTAAGCGCCAACCACGGCAGAGATTTCGACAGTAGCTGGAAGACAAAACCCCTACCTGTCCTGCTTCGTTTTTGTCGCCTCCACTGTAAGCCAGCCCCACGGTCCAGGCACATGAGACGGTAAATCGTGTACTCAGATCAGCAGTTGGCACCGGATTGGTACTGAATGCTCTGATGGGAAGTAAAGCTCGGGAGCCTTTGCAGGTCCCCTGGAAGGCAAGCAGCAATACCACGGTCTTCACTAAGGGATTTCTCTTTTCTTTTGCAGTAACAAACCAGAAGCAGTAGAAGTAACATTTGCAGGTAAGTGTCTTTATCTCAACCCTGCAAAGATAATATAAAAATAGAAAAGCAAAATAGTTTCTAAAATAAATTTTGATATTTGGGGTACCTTCATCATCGAGGCTTTTTTGAGGTCTTTGTTTTAGATGATTATTCCATGGATTTATTCAAGTTAACCTGCTGATACCTTAGAAGGTTGGGTTTAATTTTGTGGTACCGACTCAAGTTTGTTTAATTTGGAAATTTTAAATTACTGTCTTCAAGTAGCCTTCAGCTCAGTTTGCCTCGCATTGGAGTAGTGGGGAAACATGGAAAATGTTAGAGAGCTGTTCAGCAAGTCCGAGGTGATTGCTTTCTGTTGCCTGTGAAGAATTAGATACTGATACTGCTCACTTCGCTGTGTGCACTTCAAGGAGTTAAACAGCCACCCTCCGTAAAATGAGGGTACTTGACTAGACGGTCTTGGAAGCCTTCCTGCAGTGGTAGTGCTGTGACAGGAGTCCAAGCACCATCTTGTCCCCTCCTACCTAGCAGTGCCACACCTCCCGAAAGTGATGGCACTCAGCACCTGGTTTCAGGATCTACATAGGGTCAGTCCTCTCCGTACTGCAGGAGAGTAGCTGAAGAGTCAGGAGACCTATATAGAGATTAGAAGGAGCTCAAGAGATAACCAAAAGCAGTGTGGGGACGTTGTTTGGATCCTAATTCAAATAAGACAACAGTATTTGAAACCCATTTTTTTTATTTTTTAATGTTTATTTATTATCTAGACAGAGACAGAGCATGAGTGGGAGAGAGGCAGAGAGAGAGAGAGGGAGACACAGAATCCAAAGCAGGCTCTAGGCTCTGAGCCGTCAGCACAAAGCCCGATGCAGAGCTCAAACCCACCAACCATGAAATTATGACCTGAGCCAAAGTCAGATGCCCAGCCAACTGAACCACCCGGGCGCTCCTTGAAACCTGTTTTTATTGTTGTTGTTTTGTTTTTTGAGACCAAATATTTGAAGACATGACTGGATATTTGATGATAATAAGTTGTTTAAAATTTAGGCATGGCAACAGCAGTATTGTGGCTATGTTTTCTAAAAATTCTTCTTTATCATTTAGAGATACATTCTGAGATATTTGCAGATGAGATGATGTGATGTCTCAGATTTGCTTTGGAATTGGAATAAGTCATTGGAGGGGGTGTCCCAATAAGATTGGGCTGCGTGTTGATCATTGGTGAAGCCACATGGTGGGAATTAGTTCATTATACGCTATCTCGTATGCATATTTAACATACATCACAACAAAAGCTTTTTAAGAAATACTTTCAGCACCAAGCTGTGTAAGAATAGCTTTGTAATTTTAGTAAAGAGCAAAGAGGGGCGCCTGGGTGGCTCAGTCAGGTAAGCATCTGACTCTCGGTTTTGGCTCAGATCATGATCTCGCAGTTCGTAAGACTGAGCCGTCATGAGCCCTGCATCGGGCCCTACACTGACAGTGAAGAGCCTGCTTAGGGTTCTCTCGTGTGTTCTCTCTCTCTCTCTCCCTCCCTCCCTCCCTCCCCCCCTCCCCCTCCCTGTCTCTTCCCTGCTCCCTATGTCTCTCTCCCAAGATAAATAAGTAAAATTTTTTTCTTAAAAAGCAAAGTGGGGCATCTGGGTGGCTCAGTTGGTTAAAATTTCTGACTCTGTTTCGGTTTAAGTCATGATCTCACAGTTCATGGGTTCAAGCCCCACATCGGGCTCTACACTGACAGCGCCAAGGCTGCTTTGGATTCTCTGTCTCCTTCTCTCAGCCCCTTTCCTGCACTTGATCTCTCTCAAAAACAAACATGTTTTTAAAAAATAATAAACAAGTTTTAAAAAATAAAGTGCAGAGATAAGGACTTAATAGTTCTCTCTCAGTGTCTATGTTTTCAGCATGGATTTAAACTTTTGCTGATATGCAGATATTTTGCTTATATGCCTACTTACAAGGGAGACCTCCTAGTGGCCCGTAACAAGGCAGGCGGGTGCTTTAAGGTCTTATTCCCCACTCCCGAGTTAAGCAGTTTTATTTGCTTTCCTCACAGATTTCGATGGAGTCCTCTATCATATTTCAAATCCTAATGGAGACAAAACAAAAGTGATGGTCAGTATTTCTTTGAAATTCTACAAGGAACTTCAGGCACATGGTGCTGATGAGGTATGTTCCACATCATTTTCCTCATGACTCTTTGTTTCTTCTTCACCTTTAACTGGCAGTTTGCCACTCATAGAAGATCCGTGGCACTGACCACCCCTACCGTCACTGGCCGCTTGGGACAGCTTGCTCACCTAAATAGGGGCTCTTGAAGGATGGTGTTTTTTTTTTTAGAAAAGGCTTTGGCTCTTTGCTTGGCTGTTTATTACTCTGGAAAAAGTAAAGATGTTCTTGAACTAATGAAAACGAAAACAACTTCCGTTCTCCAAAAGATGCACTGAAGAATGTATTCTTTGACCAACATAAAAATAGCTGTTGCAAGACTGAGACGGGTTCCATTCTGTTTCTGTAATATTGTGAAGCAGGTGCAGAACTCTGGCCTTAAAGGTGTATGATCTTAATTTCTTATTCTGGAAATTGAGGCACAAATCTACCCTTTTGGTTTTTTGATTTAAACTTCTTTAGAGCTGGCCTCTTTGAGTATCTTTTCTTCCTTATGACTACCATAGGGGAAATAAAAAACGTCCATGCATTATGAAATTCTTGATGGCCATGCCTCATTCACTGGCTTCTTTCTATAGCTAAAGTAGCAGGTTTGGTTCCTGTTGAACTGTGTTTGCTCTGGGGAGAGCCTTTTATGGAAGAAAGAAAATGCTGTTACACCAGTGTGCACACGTTGTGGTTGGGTCTCAAAGCAGGAAGTATGACTCAGTTCCTGAATCAGTTTTCAAATATCTTTTAGTTTTAACAAGCTAGGTTCTCTTTAATCTGGTGAATGAAGATAGGGCCATTTCAGTCTTTGTGATTAAGAGTAGTAGCTTTTGAGTTATTTAAAATTTATGCAGTGAAAAGGCTATCTGCAAAAAAAAAAGATCAAAATCTCAATAATAGTTTGGTATAAAAACTAAAATTGATGTTAACCACACAGAATACCAAGAACCATGGGCAATCACTTCTCTTAGATATTCATGTGTAATTGATCTGTCTCAGCATTTCAAGGCAAATTTTCTGATTTGTCACATAAGTTCAAGGGTAGAAGAAACATTTAAAGAATTTGTGTTCAGGGTTATTTTACATGAAACAAAAGCTTCAGGGGGAAGCCCTAGCCCTATAAAGCATAATAAGGATCATTCTATAAAAGCTCGTGACCAACTCTTCTGTTTACCAGATTAAGAGCAAGAAGAAACAAGTGACTGTTGAGGTGGTCCTGCTTTTGATGAACCGTAAAATAAGTAGCTGAAAAGAATCGTTAAACCTTTGAACAGACAGCTGAAAATTACGTAATCATTTTCCCTAGACAGTCCTCTCTGTATTAAGGTGCAGGTGCAGTGATGATAATCATCCGTGGAAGGGAAAGAAAGTGTTACAGCTAGGTTTCTTAAATATCCTTTCCAGACTGCTCTCCATGCACTGGAGCTCCCTAACAGCGCTATTCTTGTAGCTCCCACAGGGCCGAAGAGCCAGCTCCACCCGCTCAAGTGGGTGGAGCAAGTAACATTCACAGCTTAGGAGCAGAGTGCACAGTAAATGGCTCCCTGGGTTGGTTAAACAGTGACCAGCCTGTGATAACCAGAGGAAGCTTGTTACTCTGAAAGCCCGTGCTGCTGGGGTGGGAAGGTCTGACGGTGAGGACCAGTGGTTGCCTCCCCCATCTCCTGGTGTCCGGGTGGAAGAGGGGGCACTCATTGAAAAGGGAATTATGCTCGGTTAAAAGTACAAGTGAAATGAACAGGGAAGGAAGGGCTCGTTGGTTTCACCAAGGGGAGGGAGCAGAGGCGTTGAACAGGCTGAAATTCAGCTGTAAGAACCTCTCAGATCTCAGAATATTAACTTAGTGAGCCTGGAATTAAACTAAATCTTAGGAGCTATGATTTTTTTTCTCCCACATCTAACGTTCCCTTCCTCCAGGCACCCATAGTGCACACAGTACAGAACTGTAGCTCAGAGGTAGGATGCTAGTGAAAATTCTTAAGGGATGTGCCTGTTACTGCCCCCACCCCTCCACCGTGCCTCCGGACTCTTTAGGAGAAGTGGTATATAGGACACCTGAAGGTCAGATCTCCCTGTGCCACCAACAAACTCTGTGACCTTGAACCTCTCCCTTCAGTTCCTCTTCTGTAAAGGAGCTAACCTCACAGTGGCTATATGGTCACCAGATCACAACTACATGTGGCATTACTTGTCTTTTGTCTTTATACCAACAGGTGTGATCACTGACCCATGCTTTGAGGTCCATTCTGTTATCTGTATTTGCAGATAGAGCATTTCTTCCAGCTGTAGGGAAATGGTTAAAGAAATATGTGGAATCTTAAAGAATATTTAAGAATAGGAAGGAAAGAACTTCACCTAGTGATAATTTTTTTCAAATAGGATGTAAATAAATGGTTTGCTGCGGATTTTTTAAAAATAGAGAATACATTGAAAGTAAGAGTAGAAGAAACAGTATTCACTCGGCTCTGTTTATTGCAGGTCCCCATATGTGGGCACGTGTGGTGCAGAGACCACAGCGTGAGCAGGGCTGAGCGCCTGCTTGCGTACATCTCCCCTCTAGTGCTGACTGTTCGCATGAGTAACTCTTACAGTTAAAACAGAAGTTACTGCTTTTGTTTGCTTTTAATTGGTAACTTGTCACAGATTGTCTTTTTTTTTTTTCTTTTTTCTTTTTGGTGTCCTAGAAAATTTCAGAGGATCATTAATGTGTTTGTGGTGAATAGGGTTAAGAAATTGACTGGATGTCTAGAGACAACCATGCAGCCTTTTACACTACTGTTGCATGCACTGTTAAGTCTACTGGCCTCCGTTTTCCCTTCTTGTGAAATAGTGGTGACACTCTCCCTCCCTCAGTATGTTTTTAATGAGGGTTAAGAACAAGTCATGTCTGTGTTTAGTCTCTTAGTCATATAAAGACACTAACTACCAAAAAGGTTATTAAGTTCTGGTGATTCTAATATTTACTCTTTTCTATCTTCAGATAGCTGCCTTTCTACTGCTTAATATATCCTATATAACATTTAAGTCTGAACTAGTCCTTCCAAAATAAAAGATTTGTTTATTAAACTGTCAGCCTAGGGGAAATTGCCACAGGTGAAGCAGTTTTGCTGACAGAGAAGAAATAGGAAGGTGTAAAAAGGGCTATTTTACCATTTACTCCCAAAAGCTGGACAGTAGCCAGCAGTAAGTATTGGTCTTGGGGGGGAAAAACATTTAGAGAATACAACCTTCTGTGGACCTTCCAGTATAAGTAACTGGCTGAGATTCAGTTGTCTGTTGTCTTTTGCCGTAAACCTGGTGATGAGCTAAATAGTTTTAAAGCTTACAAGATAAGCAGACTAACTGGAATCTGATCCCAGCAATTCTGGTTTTATCTCCACTTGCCTCAGTTACTGGTTTGGCCTTAGTTGGTACTTAGCTGGTAATAGACATAGTCTACTCTCACTCGGGTTTGGCATTCTTCTGCACGCTTAAAAACATGATGATGTGCGGTATTTGGTCTGGAGGAGGACAGAGAACACGTAAAAGGTGTGACTGAGTCCTAAAAGAGTATAAAAGATGGACTGAAAAACAGATCCTAGATTAGTTAACTTTGTATTCAATCTCTGTTCCATGAGTGACTTGCTCGGTAACTCAGGTGTATCCGCTTCTCCTCGTGTATCCCATGTCCCGTCCACCAAATGAAAGTCAGGAAGAATTCTGGCTTAGAAAAAGCGTGACAAGTTCAGTGCTTTTAAGAAAAAAAAAAAGTGACATCATGGCCTTTGGATTAACATTTGTTTTTGTATTTTCTAGTTACTAAAGAGGGTGTACGGGAGCTTCTTGGTAAATCCCGAATCAGGTATGTAGTCCCGTAAGCAGCCGTCGAGTAACCTGGAAAGACACCTGTCCTCGTTGTGCTCTGCTTTTTCTTCTTTTTAACCAAAGCATTTCATTTAAATAGTGTTCGTTTTACAAATATTTCTGCCTGAGCCCAATGTCCACTTCAGTCCTCTCCATAAAAATAAAAATAAAGCTATTTTTAAAAGCTAAAAGAGCTTTGCATTGTCCAATAATGGTTCACAGTGTGGTGTACAGACCTGCTATATGTGTCCTTTTTAACATGTACTTGGTGGAGCCAAGTGACTCTTCTTCATCCTTCAGCCGGTGGCCCATTTTTGTTTGCTTGATCATGGTGATTAAAATGTCTTTTGAGACGAAGCAAACATTGGTTTTCACCCCAGCCCCTAGTAACACCATTTTCTGTACTATACATTTGGAGAAGGAAACACGACTATTCTCACATATTCAAGTAACAAAAATTTCAGCCCTTTCTTTTAATCTGTTCTTCTACTAAAGAATAAATAGCCCCTTTGCAGCCACAGGTATTGAAAAGCACCGTGGTCCTCCTTAATGACAAGAGTGTGTTATACTGCTTATGGGAAATACAAAGCAAAAAAACTGAACAGTGTTTTCATCCTTGTGAATAGGTGGTAGTCTCCAATTCTGAGGCATTAGCAGGGTCCCCTGATGAGGACCAAGCAATTAAGTTCCTTGGAACATAATATTACTCAAATTTTGTTCCTGGGGTACCTTTCTTTGCAAATTGTTCTAAGAAGGAAGGTGTGTCTGTGTCTTTTAACAGCAGTTCTTTTTTTGCTAGCATATTTCCTTTCCCAACCTTTGTGGCATTTTTCTTTGTTTTCATGTTTATAATACGACATGCTTCGAATACCTTCCCATCTTCTGTATGCTACTCTGGAAACAAAAATACCAAATACAGAAAGAAGCCTTCGGGATGTAACTTGTTACTAGGAATCCTGTGAGTGGGAGCGTTGACTGCAGTCCAGAAAGAACACTAAAATATGCTTATCCCCAAATTGATGTAAAAGTGTACTGCAGAAATAAACATCAAAAAATAAGTAACATTATAGGATTTAAGAGGAATCAGAGCAAGGAAAGGGAGGGAGGAAGGGGAGAAGCAGAACTCGAAAAGAAAGGGACAGTCACATAGGCACTCTTGGGCATGCCTGTCACGGCGCAGATCGAACAGTCTCAGAACCGCTGGGGTGTAACACAGGGAGCTTGGGATTCTGTCCTGGGCCTTTTCTTGTGAAGCCAGACTGCAGACCTCGTGTTCATACAAGTGCGAAGTATAAAAACTTGTGGAGGTAGTGTCTATCCTGTTTATCTAGGCAAGTTTGGGGAGCTCACCAGGCCGTACGAAATCTTAACTTCTAATCTCTTCTCAGGATGTTCTCTACATCCTGTCAAAGCCTTACATAAAGTCTGACTTCAGCTCTGGTTTTACTTTGTTTGTTTTATTTGGCTTCTTCAAACTAACAAGCCTCAACTTGAAATATTTTATTTTTCTAATCTTGTAGTCTGTTTGCTTATCTAGTTTGTTTTCAGGTACCCAAAAGGGAATGATGATGATTAATATTATTTAATATTTAAGTACCAAAAATGTGCTAAGGACAATCTAGAACAGAGATTTAGATAGCCCATGTTCTCAATGAGGATAGGTCCAACAAAAACCACAGACCTGAGGAATGCTCTTGGGAAAAATAGTAACAAAGTATAAATGTTTAAGATATTCCATACAGTTCTGGTAAAATTATTTTCAGCACTTACCTAGAATGTGAGATGATGCTCCGTGATGTACAGATCTTCTTGCAGAGCCATCTCTAGACTTTTTGGCCCGTATCACTCATTTGATCAGATACTCACTTGTCCCAGCCTTGTTTGCTTGAACTCATACTCGACATGCTATGAAGAGGCAGAATAGTGTGTGGAGGTCAGCAGACGTAGCTTTGGGGCCCATCTATTGATGACCTACTGTGTCTGGGCACTTTAAAATATTGTTAAAATTTTGCCAGGGGCCTCCCCCATCTTACCACCGTTTTTAAACAGATCCTGGAATTAATAGAGGCTAGGTAGTTTGTCCAAGATCACAAAGCGGCAAGGCCAGAGTTTGGACCCAGTTCTGTTCAACTCAACATAGAGTCGCTGACACCTCTATATCTTGCATTAGGCATGGCACTTTGCTCCTTTGAACTTCCTTTTCTTTCTGAAATGATAATAACCATACCTGGACTGCGTACTTCAAAGAATTTTC
>PISW01010010.1:9995-54294 GCA_004023785.1 Mungos mungo
TAGAAAGTGCCGCTATGAACATTGGGGTACATGTGCTCCTATTCCTCAGCACTTCTTTATCCCTTGGGTAAATCCCTAGCAGTGCTATTGCTGGGTCATAGGGGAGTTCTATGGATAGTTTTTTGAGGAACCTCCACACTGTTTTCCAGAGCGGCTGCACCAGTTTACATTGCCACCAACAGTGTAGGAGGGTGCCCGTGAGAGACACTATTAAAAGAACATTTCCTGAAACGACAGGCCTTGGACAGTCCATAAGCATCCTTTAATGGTACAATACTAACAGGTGCACAGTGCACAATGAGATTTAAAACTGACAAGAGACAGAAAACCAGCCAAAATGACAAAACGAAAGAACTCTCCCCTAAAGAACAACAGGAAGGAGTTACAGTCACAGAACTCCTCAAAACAGATCTAAACAACATAACTGAACAAGGATTTAGAACAACTGTCTTAAAATTAATCGCCGGGCTTCAAGAAAGTATCAGAGAAGCTACTGATACAATGACTAGGGACTTTCCAAATAGGCATGAAGAGTTAAAAAAAAAAGGCTCTAAATGAGGTGAATAATAAAATGGAGGCGGCCCCTCAAGGATTGAATAGCCTCAGAGAAGAATAGGTGAATTAGAAGACACAGTTATAGCAAAAGAGGAAGCTGATCCATGAGCAGGAAAGGAGAATTTGAGACCTGAGTGATACAATCAAATGGAACAAAATCCATATCATAGGACTTCCTAAAGAGGAAGAAAGAAGGAGAGTCCTAAGGGAAACTAGACCAAATTGTAACTGAGAATTTCCTGAATCTGGGGAAAGAAATAGACATTCAAATTCTAGAAGCACAAAGAACCCCCTTAAGATATAATTTGAATCGACCTTTGGCATGACATATCATAGAGAAACTGGCAAAATATAAAGATAAAGAGAGAATTCTGAAAGCAGCTAGGGAGAAAAGGGGCCTAACGTACAAAGGAAAACCTATCAGAGTGGTTACAGACCTACCTAATGAAATTTGCAGGCCAGGAAGAAATGGCAGGAAATCTTCAATGTGATGAACAGAAAGCATGCCGCCAAGAATCCTGTATCCAGCAAGCCTGTCCTTCAAAATAGAAGGAGAGATAAAGGTGTTCCCAAATAAACAAAAATTGAGAGAATTCATGACTCCAAACCAGTCCTACAAAAAATCCTAAGAGGGACTCTATGAGAGAAATGTTGCAAAGAATACAAGGTGCCAGTGACACCACTATAAACATGAATTCTATGAAGAACACAATGAATCAAAACCCACATTTTCCAGTAATAACATTGAATGTAAATGGATTCAATGTTCCAACCAAATGACACAGGGTAGCAGTATAGACCAAAACCAAAATCCATCTATTTGCTGTCTATAACAGACTTACTTTAGACTTGAAGACACCTTCAGATTGAAGGAAAAGGGATGGAGAAATATCTACCATGCAACTGGAAGCCAAAAGAAAGCTGGAGTAACCATACTTCTATCAAACAAACTGGACTTTAAACTAAAGGCAGTAACCAAAGATGAAAAAGGACATTATATATTAATTACAGGGTCTCTCCATCAGGAAGAGCTAACCATTATAAACATCTATGTGCCAAATTTGGGAGCGCCCAAATACATATAACAATTAATCACAGACAGAAACAATCTTATTGACAAAAATGTGCTAATTGCAGGGGACTTTAATACTCCACTGACAGCAATGAATAGATCAACCAGAGAGAAAATCACTAAAGAAACAATGGACCTGAACGACGCATTGAAATAGATGGAACTGATAGATATATTTAGAACTCTGCATCCTGAAGTTAGGATATTCACCTTCTTTTCGAGTGCATATGGCACATTTCCAAGATAGATCACATACTGGGGCAAAACGCAGACCTCCATAGATATAAACGAATTGAGATCATACCATGCACACTTTCAGATCACAATGCTATGACACTTGAAATTAGCCACAGGAAAATCTGGAAAGCCTCCAAAAATATGGAGGTTAAAAACCACCCTACTGAAGAATGATTGTACTAATCAGGCAAATAGAGAAGACATTTAAAAATACATGGAAACAAATGAAAACGAAAATACAATCCAAACTCTCTGGACTTAGCAAAGGTACTCCTAAAAGGAAAGCGTACTGCAATCCAGGCCTATTTCAACAACTAGAAAAAGGGAAAATTCAAAATCTAACAGACACCTACTGGAACTAGAAGGGAAGCAGCAAGAGCATCCCAAACCCTGCAGAAGAAAAGAAATAATAAAGATCAGGGCAGAAATAAACAACACGGAATTAAAAAAAAAACCATTTTAACAGATTTTTGAAACCAAGAGTTGGTTCTTTGAAAAAATAAAAAATTAATAAACCTCTAGCCAGACTCCTCAGAAAGAAAAGGGAGAGCACCCAGATAAACAAAATCATGAAGGAAAATGGATCTATTACCACCAATATCTTAGAAATACAAGCAATCATCAGAGATTACTATGAAAAATTATATGCCAACAAACTGGACAACCTAGAAGAAATGGACAAATTCCTACACATATATGAACTACCAAAATTCAAATGAGAAGAGATAGAAAGCATGAATAGACTGATAACCAGTGAAGAAATCGAATCCGTTATCAAAATTCTCCCAATGAATAAGAGCCCAGGACCAGATAGCTTCCTAAAGGAATTCTACCAGACATTTAAAGCAGAGCTAATACCCACTCTTCTCAAACTATTCCAAAAGGTAGAACTAGAATGAAAACTTCCACATTCATTCTAAGAAGCCAGCATCACCATGATACCCAAACCAGACAGAGACCCAGCCAAAAAAGAGAACTACAGACCAATATCCTTAATGAATACAGATGCAAAAATACTCAACAAGATATTGGCAAATTGAATTCAACAGCATATAAAAAATTATCCATCATTATCAAGTGGGATTCATTCCTGAGTTACAGGACTGGTTCAATATTCACATATCCATCAATGTGATACATCACATTAACAAAAGAAAGGATAAAAACCATATGATCCTGTCGATAGATGCAGAAAAAGCATTTGACAAAATACAGCACCCTTTCTTAATAAAAACCTTGAGAAAGTCGGAATAGAAGGAACTTACCTAAACATTTTAAAAGCCATTTATGAAAAGCCAACAGCTAATATCATCCTCAATGGGGAAAAACTGGGAGCTTTTCCCCTGAGATCAGGAAGACGATAGGGGTGTCCACTCTCACCACAGTTGTTTAACATAGTGCTGGAAGTCCTAGCATCAGTAATCAGACAATGACAGAAAATAAAAGGCATCCGAATGGGCAAAGATGTCAAACTTTCACTTTTTGTAGATGACAGGATACTTTACATGGAAAACTCGAGGAACTCCACCAGAAGCCTTCTAGAACTGATCAGTGAATTCAGTAAAGTTGCAGCGTACAAAATCAATGTACAGTAATTGGTTGCCTTCCTATACACCAATAATGAAGCAAAGGAAAGAGAAATCAAGTATCTTATCCCATTCAGAATGTCATGAAAAACCATCAAATACCTAGGAGTAAAGCTAACCAAAGATGTAAAAGACCTATATGGTGAAAACTATAGGAAACTTATGATAGAGATTGAAGAAGACATCAAGAAATGGGAAAACATTCCATGCTCATGGATCAGAAGAATAAACATTGTGAAAATATTACTACCCAAAAACAATCTACACATTCAATGTAATCCCCATCAAATTGCACCAGCGTTCTCAAAGCTAGAACAAATTAATCTAAAATTTGTATGGAACCACATAAGATTCTGAATAGCCAAAGTAATATTGAGGAGGAAAACCAAAATGGGAAGCATCACAATCCCAAACTTTAGCCTCTACTACAAAGCTGTCATCATCAGGACAGTATGGTATTGGCACAAAAACAGACACATAGTCCAATGGAACAGAATAGAGAACACAGAACTTGGCCCACAAATATATGGCCAATTAATTTTTGACAAGGCAGGAAAGAGTATCCAATGGAAAAGAGACTGCCTCTTTAGCAGGTGGTGCTGGGAGAACTGGACAGCAACATGCAGAAGAATGAAACTGGACCACTTTCTTACACCATACACAAAAATCAACTCAAAATGGCTGAAGGACCTGAATGTGAGACAGGAAACCATTAAAACCCTCGAGGAGAAAGTAGGAAACAACCTCCTTGACCTCAACCACAGCAATTTCCTACTTGACACATCCCCAAAGGCAAGGGAAATGAAAGCAAAAATTAACTCTTGGGACCTCATCAAGATAAAAAGCTTCTGCACTGCAAAGGAAACAATCAAGAAAACTAATAGGCAACCTAAGAAATGGGAAAAGATAGTTGCAAATGACATATCAGATAAAGGTCTAGTATCTAAAATCTACAAGGAACTCACCAAACTCCAGTGAAGAAAAGGGCAGAAGACATAAACAGAGACTTCTCCAAAGAGGACATCCAGATGGCCAACAGACACATTAAACGATGCCTAGCATCACTCATCATCAGGGAAACACAAATCAAAACCACACTGAGATACCACCTCACGCCAGTCAGAGTGGCTAAAATGAACATATCAAGAGACTGTAGATGCTGGCAAGGGTGTGGAGAGACGGGCACCCTCCTACACTGTTGGTGGGAATGGAAACTGGTACAGCCGCTCTGGAAAACAGTGTGGAGGTTCCTCAAAAACTATCAATAGAACTCCCTTATGACCCAGCAATAGCACTGCTAGGGATTTACCCAAGGGATAAAGAAGTGCTGATGCATAGGAACACATGTATCCCAATGTTCATAGCAGCACTGTCAACAATAGCCAAAACATGGAAAGAGCCTAAATGTCCATCACCTGATGAGTGGATCAAGAAGATGTCATGTATATATACAATGAAGTATTACACGGTAATGAGAAAGAGTAAAATATGGCAATTTGTAGCAAAGTGGTTGGACCTTGAGGGTGTCATGCTAAGCGAAATAAGTCATGCAGAGAAGGACAGATACCATATGTTTGCACTCATAGGTCTAACAGGAGAACAGGGGAAACCTAATGGAGGACCAGGGGGAGGGGAAGAGGGAAAGAGAGCTGGGGAAAGAGAAGGACACAAAACCTGAGAGACTACTGAATACTGAAAACGAACAAAGGGTTGAATGGGGAGGGGGTGGGGGAAGGGAAGTTTTGGTAATGGAGGAGGGCACTTGGGAGAAGAGCACTGGGTGTTATATGAAAACCAATTTGAGAATAAACTATTAAAAATCAATAAAAAGAAAAAAGAAAAAAACAAAATATGTAGACTTTTTATTCACTTCTGGACATTTGTAAATTCCTCCCAGAGCATTGTTACATACAATGTGAGAACTGTCAAAATATATATTTAGAAGCTATATTTACAGATTCAAATGGACATGACTGATTATAAAAGTATAGTGCTTCAGCTGTCACTTACTGAAATATACTTAATTGAAACTTATTTAGCCGGGAGTGGAACACAAATGAATAACACAGTCACCATTAGTGTCCTCTTTTGAAAACTGAGTCTTCTAGGAAATAAAATTCACCATCCAATTGCAAGGGGGAGAGTGATACATGTTTAAATGAAAGAGATCGTACCATTTAGTGTGGGGGTCCCAGGAGCCTCAATATCCAGGGAATGGAAAGAAGTCTGCCTTATCGGAGGCTTACGATGGAAAAAGTGATCTGTTGCTATGAGCGTGTTTTTGGTCACCCCTTGCGATTCCAGCTGATTTTATAGTTTTCCTGTAGAAATGTTATACTTCATTTAATACAATCACTAATTATATTTCTAGGTTTTACTGATGACAATAGAGTAAAATAATAATAACTTCAATGGCAGTGTATGGGTGAAAATTCTAACATTCTTTCTGCTGGCCCATAGCGATTTCAATGCCATGAACAGGCTCCATAAAAACCTGGCTATTATGGGGTGCCTGAGTGGCTCAGTGGGTTAAGCCTCTGACTTCGGCTCAGGTCAGATCTTACATTTGTGGGTTCGAGCCCCGCATCAGGCTCTGTGCTGACAACGACCTCAGAGCCTGGAGCCTGCTTCCAGGTCTGTGTCTCCTTCTCTCTCTGCCCCTCCCTCTCTCATGGTCTGTCTCTCTCTCTATCAAAAATAAATAAAAACATTAAAAAAAAAACCCTTGCTATTACAAGAGGGGTCACTAACTGAGAACAGATGAGCACAATTATTGATTGTTTTTCTAAATGGGTCAAAATGCTAAAGTCAGACATTGAGGGTATAAGAAGTTAATAGCTAGGAATCAAAAAAGACAGGTTAGAAAGAATCTGGGAATAATTCACAAATCAAACTGTAGCTTTTAATATTTGTTTACTGTAAGCACAGACTCAAGTCATACCTGGAATACAGAGTATTTAATGGTCAGAAAATGATGATGTACCTGAGAAGAGTACCTTCTTATGCCACAGAAGCTTTTAAAATTATTGAAAGAGTTTAGTTTTTGTGGAATATATAATTCATCGCAACAATGATGGATCATAGTTCGTGTTGGTCTAAGTACTTACTTTGGAGTCATTTTCTCACTCATATCTAATTAAGATATTTGACTGTGCTTTCACATAGTCAAAAATAATGCAATATATGTTATGTTGCAATTACAAAGTCATTATTAGTATTTGCTTGTTAATAAAACCTCATTACAAATTATTTTTATTTTTATTTCTTTTTATTAATAGTTTATTGCTGAGTTGGTTTCCATATATCACCCAGTGCTCCTCCCCACAAGTGCCCTCCTTCATGCCCATCACCCTCCTTCCCTTTTCCCCCTCCCACTTCAGCCCTCAGTTTGTTTTCAGTATTCAAGAGTCTCTCATGATGTGCCTCTCTCCCTCTCCTTAACTTTCTTCCCCCCTTCCCCTTTCCTTGGTCCCTTGTTAGATTTCTCCTGTTAGACCTATGAGTGAAAACGTATGTTTTGTATGTTCAAAGTTCATTATCTGAAGCAATTTCCTCCTATTCTGAAAAATTTTATTGTGAAAAGGCCACTATGATACATTTCTGCTACTTACCTATCACTTGTCTGCATAATTATCAGAGGTCTGTAATTTCTGATAAATTCCTTTGCCACAAGTAGACATACCCTCCTATTCTATGGCACAGAAGTCTAGAATACCAGCTAAGGACATGGAATCATGAGTAGATCAGTCCACAATTAAAATACAAATTTAAGTAATAAAGGGATAATTTACATGCAATATTTCAAAATTGAAGTCAGATCATGGTTAATATTTTATTCTGAAAAGAATTCATATGCATCCAATGTGAAATATAAATTAATATTTGAAAAATGGGGGAAATTGGAGCGCCTGGGTGGCTCAGTCAGTTGAGCGTTTCACTTCAGCTCAGGTCATGATCTCACAGTTCATGGGTTCGAGCCTTGCGTCAGGCTCTGTGCTGGCAGCTCAGAGCCTGGAACCTGCTTCCAATTCTGTGTGTCCCCCTTTCTCTGCCCCTCCCCTGTCCATGGTTTGTCTCTGTCTCTCAAAAAAAAAAATAATGTTAAAAAAAAGAAAAATGGGGGAAGTTAAGAACATTCCTAAAGCAGACACACCTAATACTGACTTTGTTTGAATTAAAATCACTAGGTCGTACAAGAGTCTGGTTTTTAAAACACTGGGGGCACAGAAAAAAATGGGAATGATAATAATTACTGATGCATTTATATCTGTCTAGCTATCAGTATGTTTGTATGTATTATGTATGCATGTATTTATTTTTCGATCTATGTGAGTTACTGCTAAGTAAACCTGTACAAAAATTATGAAGTGATATATTGTCTCCTAAGTGTTTTCCTTATGCAAGCATATTAACTTCTAGTTATGTGAAAGAATCATTTTATTGCCAGACATGAAGATATCTTTGTTGTAGATACTATTTTTAAGATTTTAAAGGTCTCAAATTTGTTAACATGTCTACATATTTATTGAAGGCATCTCTCAGGGATTCTTTGACTTTCTCATTTCGAAGACTATAGATGAAAGGGTTCAGCATTGGTGTTACAATGGTGTTCAGCACTGTGGCAAATTTATTAACATCCATCACAACATCCTTTTTTGGGCGGACGTAAATAAAGATGGAGCTTCCATAATAAAGTGTCACAACAGTGATGTGTGAAATACAAGTAGAGAAAGCTTTCTGCCGTCCCTGGATGGAAGGAATTCTAAGGATAGTAATAATAATGTACATATAAGACACTCCTGTAAGGAGCAAGGAGCCCAAGAGCAGCACAACAGAGGAGATAAAATCAGCCAACTCAACCAGAGAGATGTCTGCACAGACCAGCTTTAGCACAGGGCCACTGTCGCAAAAGAAGTGATTGATAATATTTGGCCCACAGAAAGGCAGAGAAGCAGTTAAGATTGATGATGCTAAAATTGACAAAAATGCACCCAAATAGGATCCCAGAAGCAACAATATGCATGTCTGTTTGTTCATGATGATGGCATACCTCAGTGGGTTGCAGATGGCAATGTATCGATCAAATGACATGACAGCCAGGATGAAGAATTCCGTGGATCCCAGAAGGAAGTAGAAGAAAGACTGTGTGAGACATCCCACGAAGGATATTGCCTTGGTGAGGGAAAATGTGTTCGCTAGCATCTTGGGCACCACCGTGGAGGTGATGGCGACTTCAAGGAAGGAAAGATTGGCTACAAAGAAATACATGGGTGAATGCAGACGGTAGTCACCACACACCAAAAGGATGATCATGGTGTTGCCAATCAGAGATGTCAGGTACATGAGCAGGAATGCAGAAAAAAGAAGAATTTCTACTTCTTTCTCATTCTGAAACCCTAGAAGAATAAACTCCGTGACTCTGGTCTTGTTTCTGTGATCCATAATGTTGACACTTCCACCTGACATAATAAATAAAATATATAAGTTTATCGTTGGTCTGTGCAACTTAACTTTGGAAGTACCCTTACTATAGCAATTAATTATATATTTCTTTGTGGAAGAATAATAAAGACAAATTAAAATAAGTCCTGAGATGAACTGTGGAAGACACATCTACAGTAAAATTAGGACAACTGTTCTTTTGAAAGACCTGTGAGTCTGTGCTCTATGTATGGACTCTAACAGTGAAGTTAGCTGTTCGTGAGCCATTTGAACATAAGAGTAGTGATCTCTGGGATAAACACATCACAATGACCTTAATCCATTCAAATGTAAAGGAATGCTGACAGACAGAGTTGCAATCAAGTCTAATTCTATACTAATATGCATGTACAAAAATAGCCTTTAAAAGCTATTTTATTATCAGTGAAAAGAAAAAGTTAAACAAAAATAACTAGACATGATCAATAATAGGTTCATGACTCTTGAGTTGCAGGTATCAACCTTTATTACTGTTAAAATGATCATGAATGTAAAGTCAGCCTCATGTAGTCATCATATAGAATCAAGCCTCAAGGGAGCATCTGGAGTACTTATCCAGTTAACTGTCTAACTCTTGGTCTTGGTTTAGGTCATGGTTTCATGGTTCATGGGTTTAAGTCCCACATCAGACTCTGTGATGGCAGCTTAGAGCCTGCTTGGGACTCTCTCTTTGTCCCTCTCTTTCTCTTCCCTTCTCCCACTCATGATCACTTGCTTTCTCTCTCTCTCTAAAAGTAAACAAACTTTTTAAAATGTTAAAAAATTAATCACGTCTCCTAGTGAATAAGATGTTCAAAGGTATTTTGAGAATAAGAAAAAGAAGCGTCACTTTATCAATGTTGATTATATTTATCTTGGAATTAATTTAAACAGACCAAACATTTTGGAAGAAGGGTAGAGAAACTGAACTTCTGTAAGAGAAGCAGCAGAAGTCTATTTTTTTATACTTCAATGAAGAATAAAAAGTACAGAAAAGAGAAATAGGAACATTCTTGTAGAGGGGTTTTATTAAATAAAAGTTTGAATTAGGGAGTGATTTCAAATATCAGAAACACAAATTTGATATTTTTAGGTGTAGGAATGGCCAATTTTAGGTAAGTGGGAAATTCCATTGTTACTTTTCAGTAGATATGATGGGTGAATGTGGTAGAAATTCATATCATCCTTGGGTCTTTTAATTTAGAGGTTGTTCATTTTTTGACCCCAAACAATTATTTATATTTTCACTAACTTTTACTCTTATGTATTTATTTCATAATGGAGAAACAAGTGAGTACACAGATAGATTTCTGAGTTTTATGTGTATTATTCATTTTACGACAGAGTAGAAAAATTTGGATCAAAGTTGGGAGTTTATACTGTGATTGTTTGTAATGACTATTCTGAATACAATAACACCAATTCAGTATTTTAGTTAATAAGGACTAAATTCCTTAATGCAGTGACACAGTATGAAGGGCTCAGTCTGCTTCCTAAAATCACAGAAAATAAAGGAAATATTGCTGGATCCAGTGAAAAAGAAATAAGTAATTGTGGAGGAAGGTATATTATTTGAAAGAGTTTTCCTGTGGTCTGCTAAATGATTGGTTTGAATATGAGAAATTAATGGATGCCTTGAGGCATTAGCATGTAACAATAACTCTCAAGTAGAGAAAATAACAAGCCCTTCAGTTAATTCCAAAATTTTGCATAAGGTTGTCAATTAGTGAAAGTGGAGGACAAAGAAGACAATCAGTGATGGGGAAAATGAAAAAGGGGTGGGGAAGCAAGTAAAGACCATGAATTGAAAAGGAAGAACATTGTAAATTCTATACTTACGTGCTGAAGGTGTACCTCAGAATTTTTATGAATGTACAATGCATGATTTCAGAGTATTATAACTGCATGATTTGGGTGCCACTCATGGCTGAAAGTCTCAAAATGTGAAGAAACAATGGAGCAGAGTATACAGCCATTACTATAGAAGACTTTATAAGGATTTTGTGTGTAAATGAATGATTCAAAACTATGGTTACCAATGATCAAATTTGAAGATTATTGGAACTTAGAAACATGAGGGAAGCCTGAGTTCATTACTGCTGCTTCCCTAAGGGCAAGGCTTCTACTGAAACAGTGGTCTCCAAAGAATAAGTTACACAATTCTAATTAAAATAAAAGTAAAGGTTTCCCAAATTAGAAAAGAACTTGTAAACACAACTTCTCTAAGAAAGAGATTAAGCCTTAAAAAAAAACCCAGTAAAATAATCACAGATGCTTTTGCCAAGAATCAATCCGTTAACTGCAGTATAATGTCATTCAAAATCATTGGAGAGCGAGATGTATATTCATCTTTATTATCATCATCACCACCATCCTCATTCACATTACCGTCATCATCATCTACACTTTTAAAGTTTTATTAATTTATTTTGAGAGAGAGAGCATGAGCATGGAGGAGCAGAGAGAGAGAGGGAGACAGAGAATCCCAAGCAGGCTCCTCGCTGTCAGTTCAGAGCCTGATGTGAGGCTGGATCTCACAAACTGTGTGATCATGACCTGAGCTGAAATCAAGAATCAGATGCTTAACCAACTGAGCCACCCATTTACACCATCCTAATATACATTTAAATCTATGCTTTAGGTATTCTTCTAAAAACTGTCTTGTTTTTAACTTTACAAAAACCATATGATAGAGATTGTTTTATTATTGATATCAAACTGATTATTTATTATCAAACTGAATCGCAGTAACTATTTCACATAGTTAATAAATAAAAATATAAACATCATAAAACTATAAAATATGAATTTGTCTAATGTACAGTATTTTAAAAAATATTACCAACACTCATTGACTTATTTGTACTTTGATTCATTGAGGAAATACATCTAATCCATGCCATCAGGGGCATAGAATTTAGTCAAGGATAAAAAATAATACATAAGAAATAAAGTTGCATGCTTTTTTATAGTACATAAACATATAATTTGGACATAAAAAAACAACTGGGATGATACTTTTTAGAAAATCCCAGTAAACAGATGTTTGGCTTACAAATCAGCAATAAAATGTTTATTAAAACAGAAACTTCACATATGAATAACCCAATCAGCAGACATCATCATTCAGGTAAACAGTGTCATATCCAAATGAAAATCCAGAATACATCTTTTTCTTTTTTTAAATTTTTTATGTTTTTATTTATTATTGAGGCAGAGAGAAAAAAGCATGAGTGGGGAAGGGATAGAGAGAGAGGGGACACAGAATCTGAAGCAGGTTCCAGGCTCT
The DNA here is from genome assembly GCA_004023785.1 of Mungos mungo. Taxonomy (NCBI): domain Eukaryota; kingdom Metazoa; phylum Chordata; class Mammalia; order Carnivora; family Herpestidae; genus Mungos; species Mungos mungo. The sequence goes on from PISW01010010.1 coordinate 22,195, forward strand.
GAGCTGTCAGCACAGAGCCTGATGCGGGGCTCGAACCCAGGAACCGTGAGAACATGACCTGAGCCGAAGTCAGATGCTTAACAGACTGAGCCACCCAGGCTCCCCAAGAATACGTCTTTTTCTTTGAATTGGGCATGTGTTACTTAATATTATCACATAGTCTGTTTTTGCCTTTAGAATGAAGTACCAAATCATACTAATCCTCCTGACATTTTCCTGATCCCCCTTTTTCCCATTTCCTGCCACATTTTCTCTCCTTTCCCTTACTCTCAATATTACAACTTTATTGACCTTTTAAAACTTTTTCATATAGCCCAGGCTATTTTTGGGGTTATGGTTAATACCACTAATATTCTCACTTCCTGGAATATTCCTACTGCATCCTGCCATCTTCCCCAATTCAAAATCTGTGCATTCTTATAATTTGTTAACCATTTTTATAAGAGCACATTATCAACTTCTCAGCTATGGTAGACCATCCTCTATAGGGAGTCATTGCGTTTTGTTTTATAATGCTTATAGCACTTTTTATTATGTGTATTATGCTTTTCTTCAGCTAATTAAACCATATTATTATATCAGGTACCCTGGTTGTGTTTCTTATGTTGCATTTCAAATACTAAGTCCATTGTCTGATTTGCAGTATCAACTCAGTAACTATATTATGAGTGGATGAATGGACACATGAATATCAAATTTAGTAAACAAAATCACAGAAACCTAGATCTGTTCTGTGGATGCTGAGTTTTTGGTGCCTACAGTGCAGCAAAATTTGAATTTGATTTATGCAGGAATATATGTAAATTCGGCATTTATGTCAAAGGAGAAGGATGAGAGTTCATGACATGTACGAAACAAAGTTGTAGTCACTGAGTAGATTGGCAATTCAACATTTTATTATAATCATAGTTTATTGTAAAGTTGGTTTCCATATAACACCCAGTGCTCATCCCATCAAGTGCACTCCTTAATCCCCATCACTTATTTCATACATTCCCCCCTTACACCTCCCCTCTGGCAACCATCAGTTTGTTCTCTGTGGTAAAGAGTTTGTTTCTCAGATCATCTCTTTTTTCCTTTAATCATTTATTTCTTAAACTCCACATGAGATTGAAATCATATTTTTTTCTTTCTCTGATTCATGGATTTCAAATGACCTGTGTTCATGGGAACTTTCAGCTCAGTTTCCATATTTTTCAACTTGAGAATTAGTTTGGTTCTTTTCTATAGTTTCCATCTCTTTGTTGATATTCTCATTTTACTCATGCAGTATTTTCCTGATTTATTTATGTAGAGGTGTTCTATTTTAGTTCATTAAGCTTCTTTACAACAATTATTTTAAATTCTTTGTCAGAAATATTATAACCATAGGGTTGGTGTCTGTTGTTTTATTTTTCTCCTTTGGGTTGGCCTTGTTTCCCTGTTCCTTTTATTTATTGCAGTCTATTCATGAGATTTGGGCATTTGAATAAACAATCACCATTTCCTTTTTTATATATTGACTGTATCCAGTTGAAGACCGGTACTCATCTTAGCTAGAGAAACCTTTACTGATCTCATGTTCCCGCTGGTGTCTGCTTGCAGAACTCCAGCTATGAAGTGTTTTCAGTGGTTTCCAAATTTGGCCACAGGTCATAAGCACTCTGAGTGAAGCTATATTTTATCCATTCCCTCTAGCTAGCTCCATATAGGTAGAATATTGAACATACAGTTCCTTCTTTGCTTCAGACAAGATCGGGCACGTTCAGGGCCTTCTTTGCTTCAATACCAAGGCACTTACTCTGGTATGGGAGGGTCTTCCCAGGGTCACTGCTCATTGGTGCAAGGGAGTGCCATAGATATGCACGTAAATCTGTGAAATTTCCTAACCTTGTGTTTTAATCCCTTCATAGTTTTACATTGGCCTATGTGCTATGGCTTCTCAACTTGTCTCTAGAGTTCTCAAAATTACTCTGGTGCTGATAGTTTTGCTAACTTGCTGTCTTTTGTGGGGAAGGAGCTTCTTAGTTTTCTGTATGGTTGATATCCCTCCATATTCCAAGTTTTAATCTACCTTCTCTTTTCTTTTCTTTTCTTTTTTTTTTTTTGTCCTACAGATTTTTCTTCTTTGCCTACTGTTGCATAATTGTTAAGGTGTGTAGGAGATAGAATGAATGACTGAATTATCAAATTATGCTTACAAAACCCAGACATCTCCCTTATCATCAAGTTGTGTATAATTTCAAACATAAAAACAATTAAGTGCCAGGGTGCTTGGGTGGCTCAGTCAGTTAAACGTCCAACTCTTGATTTCAGCTCAGGTCATGATCTCATGATGTGTGAGTTTGAGCTCATACTGGAGTTGGGCTCCATACTGGCAGTGTAGTTACTCTCTCTCTCTCTCTCTCTCTCTCTCTCTCTCTCTCTGCCCCTTCCGTGCTCACACTCTCAAAATAAACAAAAACAAAGCAATTAATGTCACTAATGAAGTCTAAGCTCCCCAATGCAGTTTTTAAGACACATATCACAATTTCCCTTCATTTAACATATGATGTCTCTATGATCTGTGTAATGTACAGTCATAGCACTTACATTGAATGTGACCAAACATTGAACAATGATAGTTAACATATATCTTTTATAGACATACTGTGATTAAATTATGATGATATTTTACAGGGAGCCTTAGTCCCTACATAGATAAATTCAAGTGTTGTATTTTCTAAAGAATCCTAGATAGTCAGGCACATCCTACCAAAACTATTTCATAAATAAAGATTTCCATGCTAGTACATTTTTGTTTCTATTTATTATGTTTCTTATCCTGAGCAGATTTTGAAATTTGGTAAATATTTCGTTGGTTGCCTATTAGTTTTCTTGATTGTTTCCTTTGCAGTGCAGAAGCTTTTTACCTTGATGAGGTCCTAATAGTTCATTTTTGCTTTCATTTCCCTTGCCTTTGGGGATGTGTTGAGTAAGAAATTGCTGCAGTTGAGGTCAAGGAGGCTGTCTCCTACTTTCTCCATGCGGGTTTTGATGCAAAGTGGATGGACCTCAAGGGTGTCATGCTAAGCAAAATTAGTCAGGCAGAGAAGGACAGATACCATATATTTGCACTCATAGGTCTAACAGGAGAAACCTAATGGAGGACCATGGGGAGGGGAAGGGGGAAAGAGAGTTGGGAAGAGAGAGGGACGCAAAACCTGAGAGACTATTGAATACTGAAAATGAACCAAGGGTTGAAGGGGGAGTAGGAGGGGTAAGGGAGTGGTGGTAATGGATGAGGGCACTTGTGGGGAAGAGCACTGGGTGTTATATGGAAACCAATTTGACAATAAACTATTAAAAATAAAAATTAAAAAAATAAATTTGGTAAATATTTTTCTGCATCAAATGAATTGATCATATGGCTTTCCTTATTCATTCTGGTAAATAATAAATTAATTGACCTTTGAAGATACAAGCAAACTTTTATTTCTTGATTAAATATCGATATATGATATATTATGCTTTCCAATACAGAGTACGATTGCTTTTAATTGTATTTTAAATAATTTTACCCAGATTCTTGAGGGATATTTTTTTGGTTGTTAATATTATGATTCTTAGTTATTACTAAATGTTAGTTTCAAAAAGGATTATATATATATATATATATATATATATATATATATATATATATATACACACATACACATGCACACAATACTACAACAGCTATAAAATACTTAAATATAGCTATGTGTAATTATATAATAATGTGTATGATTTTATGATTATTATTATATTTTGGTCATTTGACCTAACATTTTAATGTTTTTTAATTTTTGAGATACACAGAGAACAGAGCATGAGTGGGGAAGGGGCAGAGAGCGAAAGACACAGAATTTGAAGTAGCTCCATTCTCTGAGCTGTCAGCACAGAGCCCAATGTGGGGCTCGAACCAAGAACGATGAGATCGTGACCTGAGCTGAAATCCTATGCTTAACTGACTAAGCCATCCAGGCACCCCTCTTTAGAGCTAATAAAATAAACATAAAAATAAAATAAACATAAAAATTCTTTTTCTCTTTTTAAAATTTAAATTCAAGTTTATTAACATAAAGTGTAGTACTGGTTTCAGGAGTAGAACTCAGTGATTCATCACTTACATATAACACCCAGTGCCCCTCATAAGTGTCCTTTTTAAGGCCCATTACCCATTTAGCCCATCCCGCCACCAACCTCCCCTCCAGCAACCCTCAGTTTGCTCTCTGTATCTGAGAGTCTATTATGGTTTGCTTTCTTCTACATTTTTAGGATTATTTGTTCTAACTTTGAGAAGGATACCAGTGCAATTTAGGTTGGGATTGCTTTGAATGTGTAGAGTGCTTTGGGTAGTATTGAGATTTTAACATTTATTCTTCCTATCCATTGTCATGGAAAAATTTTCCATTTCTTTGTGTCTTCTTTAATTTCTTTCAGAAGCTTTCTATAATTTTCATCATACAGATCTTTTACATCTTTGGTTAAGTTTATTCCTAGCTATTTTATGGTTATTGGTGCAATTATAAGTAGGATCATTTTCTTGATTCCTCTTTCTCTGCTTCATTATTGGTGTATAGAAATGCAACAGATTTCTGTATGCTGATTTTATAGCATGAGACTTTGATGAACTCACATATCAGTTTGCAATTTTTTTGTGGAGTCTTTCGAATTCTACAAAGACTTATCACATCATCTGTGAATAATGAAAATTTGAGTTCTTACTTGCCAACTTGGATGCCTTTTATTTCATTTTGTTGCCTGATTGCTGATGCTAAGACTTTGAACACTATGTTAAACAATGGTGGTAAGAGTGGACACCCCTCTCATGTTCCTGATCTCAGGGGGAAAGCTCTCGGTTTTTCCCCATTGAGGATGGTATTCGCAGTGGACTTTTCATAAATGGCTTTTATGATGTTTAGGTATGATCCTTCTTTCCAGACTTTCTTGAGGGTTTTTATTAAGAATTGATGCTGTATTTTGTCAAATGCTTTTCCTGCATCTATTGATAAGTTCATATGGTACATATCTTTTCTTTGATTAATGTGATGGATCACATTGGTTGATTTGCAACTATGGAACCAGCCCTGCAACCCAGGAATGAATCCCACTTGATCATGGTGAATAATTCTTTCTATATGCTGTTGGATTTTATTTGCTACTATCTTGTTGAGAATTTTTGCAACTATTTTCATCAAGGATATTAGACTGTAGTTCTTATTTATGTGGTCTCTGTCTGGTTTGGGAATCAAGGTATTGCTGGATTCATAGAATGAGTTTGGAAGTTTTCCTTCTGTTTCTATTTTTTTGGAACAACTTGAGAAGGATAGGTATCAACTCTGCTTTAAATGTCTGGTAGAATTGCCCTGAGAAGCCATCTGGCCCACGGCTCTTATTTGGTGGGAGATTTTTGATAACAAATTCAATTTCATCACTAGTTATGGGTCTGTTCAAATTTTCTCTTCCTTCCCATTTAAGTTTTAGTAGTGTGTGGGTGTCTAAGAATTTGTCCATTTATTCCGGTTTGTTGGCATATAACTTTTCATATTATTCTCTGAAAATTGTTTGTGTTTCTGAATGGTTGGTTATGATAAGTTCAATTTCATTCATGATTTTATCTATTTGGGTCCCTCGCTCTTTTCCTTTTGAGATGTCTGACTAGAGGTTTATCAGTTTTGTTTATTTTTTTCAGGAAACCAGCTCTTAGTTTCATTGATCTGTTCTGCTTTTTTTTAAAATTCTATATTGTTTATTTCTGCTCTAGTCTTTATAATTTATCTTCTTCTGCTGGTCTTAGGGTTAACTTGCTGCAGTAGTTCCTTTTGGTTAGATTTTGTATTTGGGTTTTTTGTTGTTTCTTGAGATAGACCTGGATTGCAATGTATTTTCCTCTTAGACTGCTTTTCCTGAATATCTAAGGATTTGTACTGTTACATTTTCATTTTCATTTGTTTCCATATATATTTTAATCTCTTATTTAATTGTCTGGTTTGCCCATTCTTTCTTTAGTAGGATGTTCTTTAACCTCCATGCATTTGGAAGTATTCCAAACTCTTTTCCTGTGGTTGATTTCAAGTTTCATAGCATTGTGATCTGAAAATGTGCATGGTATGATCTCAATTCTTTTATATTAATTGAGGGCTGTTTTGTGATTCAGTACGTGATCTATCTTGGGGAATGTTCCATGTGCACTTGAGAAGAATGTGTGTTCTGATGCTTTTGGATGAAAGGCTCTGAATATATCCATCAAGTGATCTGGACCAGTGTATCATTCTGGGCCATTATTTCCATTGTTTCTTTATTGATTTTCTGTCTAGATGATCTGTCCATTGCTGTAAGTGGAGTATTAAAGTCCCCTCAAATTACAAAATCCTTATCAATAAGATTACTTATGTTTGTGATTATTGCTTTATGTATTTGGGTCCTCCTGAATTGATTTCATAAACATTTATAATTGTTAGCTCTTCCTGGATGGATAGACCCTGTAATTATGATATAATGTCCTTCCTAATCTCTTGTGACAGCCTTTAAAGTCTAGTTTGTCTGACAAAAGTATGATTACTCCAGCTTTCTCTTGACTTCCAGTAGCATGATAGATGGTTCTCCATCCGTTCACTTTCTGCCAGAGTCCTGCTCCAACCGGTCCCGGGATGCCTCGAAGGAGGGCTGGCATTGGCATGAAGGAATGGACACAGACAGCTCAGGTGAATGAATCTGGACAGTTTATTGATTTTCCAGCAACCTTATATATGCTTTCTTCTTTCTATATGTTTGCATCAAGCTATTGTTTTTATTCTCAGAAAGTTCTCAGGGAATTCATCCATGAGAAAACTTTCTGGTTATTTCCTTGCATTTCTGCTCTTTTGCTTCAAAGAATTAATCTTTAATCTTACTAATTCTATGCCTGACAAGCTAGAGGGCTAATTATTTTTCTATTTATAGTTTCAATTGTTTTAACTAAAACTGGTAGAGCCTATTCTTTAGAGAAATTGGAGCGTGACAGCTGTCTTAGTTTCTGCCCCCTGTAACCTTCTACAGGGGCATGTTTTCTTCAAAGTGCCCTTAATGATTAACTGACCGCTAAGTCACAGGGAAAGGCCCAGTAAGAAAAATTTAAGCTGATTGAATCAGCTGACTGATTAGAAGAAGGGATATGAGCAGCTTCACTTTCAGAGAACTGCTTTGCAGTTTTCTCTTGTCCACCCCCTGGGTTGTGCCATCAGGCAGGCGATGAAGGTTGGCTCCCAGCAACTTTCAATATAAAGGTGTCTTCAGGTCTAAAATGGGAGTCTTGTAGACAGCCAATAGATGGCTCTTTTTTTTTTTTTTAATCCATTCTGTTACCCTATGTCTTTTGACTAGAGCATTAAGTCCATTTACATTCAGTGTTATTATTCAAAGATAGAGATTTAGTGCCATTATGCTATCTGTAGGTCTCCTGCTTGTGGTGATGTCTCTGGTCCTGTGTTGTCTTTGGAACATTCCACTCACAGAGTACCCCCCTTAGGATAGCTTGTAGGGCTGGTATAGTGGTGTGAACTCTTTCATTTTTTGTTTGTCTCGGAAAATCATTATCTCTCCTTCTATTCTGAATGACAGCCTTGCTGAATAAAGGATTCTTGGCTTCATATTTTTCCTTTTCAGCACATTGAATATTTCCTGCAACTCTCTTCTGGCCTGCCAAGTTTCAGTGGATAGGTCTGCTTAAGTGTCTACCCTTGTGAAGTTAAGGCCTATTTATCCCTATCTGCTTTCAGAATTTTTATATTTGTATTTTTCCAGTTTCACTATGATAGGTCATGCAGAAGATCGATTCCTGTTATGTCTGAAGGGAGTTTTCTGTGCCTCCTGGATTTCAATGTCTGTTTCCTTCCCAAGATTGGGGAAGTTCTCAGCTATGATTTGTTCACATACATCTTCAGCCCCTTTCTCTTCTTCTGGAATGCTTATGATAAGGATATTATTCTGTTTCATTCATTCACTTAGTTTTCTAATTCTCCCCTCCTGGTCTAGAATTTTTTTTCTTTTTCTCAGCTCCATCTTTTTAAATAATTTTATCTTCTACTTCACTTATTCTCCCCTCTGCCTCTTCAATCCTCGCTGTGACTGCATCTAGTTTATTTTGCACCTCATTTACAGCATTTCCTAATTTGTTATGAATATTTTAATTCCTTGATCTCTGTAGCAATAGATTCTCTGCTGTCTTATGTGTTTTTTTCCAAGCCCAGTGACTATTCTCATGTCTATTATTTTAATTTCTTGATCAGATATGTTGTTTATATCTGATTTGAGCAAATCTTTAGCTGTCATTTCTTTTTGGAATTTATTTTGAGGAGGATTCTTCTGTTTCATCATTTTGGCTAGTATTTCATCCCTTATGTGTTTTAAAAGCTTGTTATGTGTTCTGCACATGTGAGCCCTAGTATATTAAAGAAAGGTCATACACTCTCCAGGGCCTGGCCTTTCAGGAGGTGTTTTTTGGAGTGTGTTACATGTTCTCTGTTGTTGTGATTCTGTTCGCTTTGTCTCCCAACTCACAGTGATATTTTGGGCCCACCACCGGGTGTGCTTTGATTTGGTTGTTGAAGTAGGCCTGGGGGAATATTAAAAGAAAAAGAAAGATGGGGTGGTGGTGGTGATGGAAGAGGCCTTATCCCATACAAAGAGAGAAATGACCAGGGTAAGGAGAAAGAAAAGAAAGGAAAATTGACCAGGTAGAGAAATTATATTTCTTAATCCAGAGAGAGAGGAAAATAAAGGAGATATAGAAAAGGTGTAAAGAGAATAGATTTTATATGTCTGCTTAAACAAATCAACAACCAGAATAAACAGACTAGAGGAGGAAGACATAAGGAGAAAAGGAAGAAAAAATATATATGTAATAAGAAAAATTCCACAAATTAAATCAGAATATGCAAAACCGCTGGGTGCCTTGGAACTGGTAGCAGTGCTGGTCTGGAGGCGGAGCTGTCTCCTTAGTCAGCATCAATCCCGCTCCTGTAGATACACAGTTAGCAGGTGTGGAAGGGCATGGTTTGGTGTAGGTGGGTCCCATCTCCATGTGGGCCAGCTGTCCATTCTCTGAAGCCTCACCTTTGTCAATGATGGGGAGGAAAATGGGGACACCCCAATCTCTCCTCCCCAGATCGGGTGTTCCAAACCACTGTGTTCAGCACAGTGTTCAGCACTGTGTCACAGTGCTGCAGACATGAACGAATTGGTTTGTCCTGACCTACTGACTCCTATGCCTCTTTGGCACTCTGCTGGGATTCAAACTCCAATGTCTTAAAGGGTCCTGCTCCATGCACACCCCAATTCTGGGAAAGTGCTTCTCTGCCCGCCCATAATTGGTTTCTGGTTGGCAGGTGCGAGCAGGGTCCTTTGTCCTTGGAACAGCTGTATACCTTCCTCCCACAGCACTCCAGGGAGGAAATTGCTTTCTCCCACTGCAGAGAACTAGTTACTGAACTAGCTACAGAGCCCAAGGCTGGCTCCCCTCCTCTCCAGGTGTGCAAACAGGGGAGCAGTTCCCAGTCCTGAGAAAACCCCACAGTTAGAAATTGGATCTTTCTCCGTTTTTTCCCAATCCCTGGTCTCTGGTTTTTCTCTTGTCCAAATACGGTCCTACACTTCCCCAGCCTCTTTTTCTCTTCCCTTTATCTCTCCACAGAAGGGGATCCCTACCTTCCGTGCCTACACCGCCTGTTCTATCTCTCCCTGTTCATAATCACACACCCATGGCCTGCCAGGTTGTCTCCATGGGCCCCTAGAGACAACTCTGTCACTGTGCAGTCAGGACTCTTGGAATTCAAAGTCCTCTGGTGTGGACACTGCTGTGTTTGAGGGATGAGGGAACTTCAGGTCCCCCTAATTCTCTTCCATATTGGATCCCCCCCAAATTTTTTAAAATAAAATATGTTATAATGATAATAAGAGAAAACCAAAGTATAGGTGGAAGAAAACATTTGGAACGTATCTGAAAAACAAACCATGCAACTAGAAAACAGACAAAACATGAACAAACATTTCACTTTAAAGAGAATATGTAGATGGAAAATAGACATGTAAGAAGATGTTCAACCATATTTTGCCTAAGGGAAATGCAAATTAAAACTACACTGATATATTACTACAGATCAATTAGAATTGCTAAACTAAGAAAGACTGACAACACCAGAGTGGGGGTAGGTGCAGAGAATCTTGATCATTCATACAGTGCTGGTTGGAATGTAAAATGGTTGATCCATCCTGGAAAATAGCCTGGACTTTTCTTAGAGTGATCAGGCAATTTCACTCCTTGGTATTTGTCCCAAAGGTATGAAAATTCAGGTCCTGACTAAAACCTATAAAAGAATGTTCAAGGCAGCTTTATTTGTAATAATGTCATAACTGGAATAGACCATATATCTTTCAACAGATGAAATGTTAAACAAATATGATAATACATACTATGGAATAATGTTTAACAGTAAAAACAAAGTATTAATACACCCAAAAACTTGATGATTCTCATGGAAATTATGCTGAGTGAAAAAAGCCAATCCCAGAAGTTTACATACTTTAAGATTCTGTACATGAATAAGAATTTTCCAATGAAAACATTTTAGAAATGATCAAATTAGTGACTGCAGGGACTTAGTGATATTGTTAGGATGATGTTGAGTGGATATGTTTATAAAATGGCAACACAGTACATCCTGATGCTGGCGGTACTATATAGTATCATGTCTATGGTGATGGGTATTCAAGAATAAATGAATACAAAATTGTATAGAATTTAATGCATATAAAAACCTGTTGAAACTTGAATAACATTGATGAATTTCAATAATGTCAGTATTCTGGTTGTGATACTATAGTTTTTTCAAATAACCCTAGGGGACACTGAGCAAAATGTATAAGGGATTCTTTGTATTATTTATTTTAAAAATCATCTCAATAATTTATTATTTTCTTTAATTAAAAATGGGTGTGACGACAAAACTACCCCATGATGTTTACCATCAAGGTAGGTATTACATTTGGAAAGGAGAGGAAAGTTTAAAACAGTATATGACAAAATGTTCATTTGAAAAACCTCAGGGCACCTGGATGACTTAGTCAGTTAAGCGTCTGGTGCTTGATTTCAGCTCAGCTCATGATCTCATAGTTCCTTAGACTGAGCCCCAAGTCATGTCAGGCTCTGTGCTTGACTGTGCAGAGCCTGCCCGGGATACTCACTCTCTCCCTCTTTCTCTGCCCCTCCACTGCTCTCTCTCTCTCTCTCTCTCTCTCTCTCTCTCTCTCTCAGAGGTGAGGTGAGGATCCAGAACACTGGATACTTAGGCTTGTAGTCTCTTTTTCTGCCACTGTGTCTGTCTAGGTCAAAGAGAGCGTGATCTCAAACACACTGCTGGAAATATTCATATTCAACACCTGCCAACTGGGTCAATATTACTTCTGTGACTGGATTATAAGTGCACTCGAAACATGGCAGCATTGTCCTAATCCCTCTTTTCATCCAAATAAACCTACTGTGGATTCATCTACGCCAATGTACTGACTTAGTTGCCAAGTTAATAACCAAGAATTGGCTGAACTCATGGTCACAAATACCAAGGAGAGCATGGGTTGGGCTTCGTAATTCTATGCTCATTAAATGAGCCTTTATTGACTTTAACTTGTCTAATATAGATAAATAATTCACCACCAACTAAAATTTAGTACGTGCTTCCTAATACTGACATAGACAAGTTATGACATTGCCGCCCTGTGATATTTATTGTCCTAGGGAAAAACATGTTCTTCAATAAAATTAAAATTGCAAACTTCAAGTAATTGTAACTTTTGTTAAGGGATTGATCCTTTTACCAAGGCATAGATCCTGGTTCATCTTTCTGAGGGAACTATGAATAGTAACTAAACATTTAGTACATTTTCTAATTCCCTGACAGCTGACAAGGAACAAATGACCTTCCAACTCCAAGGAACAAAACAAAACACCCATAAATTACACAGGCAACTGTCCTTTTAGACCAACATATGGCCTGGAAGTGATCTTAACCCTCTTCAGATTCTAAATCAATTTTTAAAAACACCGTATTTCACAGATCCACTTGCTAGATCCTCCTGAAATTAACCCTAGTATTTAATATTTCTAAAAGTAAAACATACACTGAAAACTTCTGAGAAATAATGTGAAGTTTTACAAAATATTATAATCAATCACTCACTTCATTACCACATAACTTTATAATCAACACTCCCTTCACTTTTTTCAATATTTTTTCATTAAGTATAAATCTATAAAAATACAGTTGATGGGGACCCAAGTGGTTCATGCAGGTAAGCATCTGACTGTTTGTTGTTTTCTGCTCAGGTCATGATCTCACAGCCATCGGAGTGAGCCCCACGTGAGGCTCTGCATTGACAGCTTGGAGCCTTCTTGGAATTCTCTCTTTCTCTGTCTCTATGCACCCCCTTCTCAAAATAAATAAATAAAATTTAAAAAATAAGTATTTAAAAATTTATTGCTCAAATAAAGTGTAAAATACACAGATAAAATCTCAGTTTCTAATGCAGGAACCCACAGACCAGCAGCAGGGACTTTCTCAAGGTCACACAAACCAGCAAGCACATTGCCAGGTTGACATGATAGAACCCTCGGTGCTCTGCCTGGAGAAACATCCGTAGTGTTTAGCTGTTTGGTACTGAGCTGTCTCCATTATGAATGTCAACCAATCACTTGGTGGGCCCAGCTTTCCTTCCCTGGACTCAGCCGTGTGGCTTACTTGGGCCACTGGAAGTTAGTGGAAGTTGCTCAGGAGGTTGGGAATTACTTATTCAAGCACACTTGCTTGTTTCTGTGTATCACTGTTACAGACAACTTCAGGTACATCTGCTGGGCTCAAAGGTGACTGGAGAAACACAAGACAAAGCTTTCACAGATAAGCTGCTCCAGCCCCGTTCAGATCAGATCAGAGTCTGAAGTCAACTTACAGATACAGGAGAAAGTCGGCTGGACGGCAGCACATGACGAAGCCCAACCCGATCTGGAGGAACCACCCCCTCACATCTACAAGCTCTTACAGAGGAGACCCATGCCTGATGCAGTGGCTGCCTTCGTCTGCTAGTGGTGTTAACCCATCCCCTGTCCCAAACCCGCTGACTGCAGAGCCCAGTCTGACCTCATCACCAACCCACACCAGGAGGCAATAAGCGGACCCCTATTCTCACCAAGGTTCCCTCTCCTGGTGCCTGGCCTGACACCGCCCTTTCTACACCCAGTGGCAAGAGAAAGCAGGAAGGCCCCAGTGTCTCTGGCCCTCCAGTTCAAGGCAGGGAGCCATCCATACCAAGACACACCTGCCTCTCCACCTCGCAACAGAATATGATCCAGGCAAGGGACCCCATGGCCTTCCTCCCAGACCAGCAAGGAACCAGGACTAGGGGCTCCTGACCCTCCACCTGGACCCTGTGGCTCCTGCCATCCACTGGGTGACAGAGGGGACCACAGGTCGGCACTTCTCTCCTCTAGGGACACCGGCAGAGAGAAGGCAAAGCTCATAAGCACAGGGCAGGCTGGAGATGAGAGCAGCAGAACTATCCTCCACCCTGCAAGCCCATCCTCCCTCAAATGTCATGTGATATTCCAGATAGCAAAGACGGAAACCCACAGCAGGCTTTGGGTGCTAAACTTAAATATGGTACAAATATCAACCAGGACAGGAGACTCAAACAGATTCCAACATAAGCCCCAAAGCCCAGGATACAACTGAAAATCACTCCTCATACCAGGAACCAGAAAAATCAAATAAATTAGAAAAGTCAATCAACCAATCTCAATTCTAGGATGAATCAGCTGTTGGAATTATCTGAAAAAATAATTAAAGCAGATATTATAAAAACGTGCCAACAAATTATAAACAACAGTAAAAATAAAAAGTGAACTGCAGTAAAGAAATAGAAGATATAAATAAGGAACCAAATAAAAATTATAGAAGTAAACAACAATAAATGAAATAAAAACATTCTATATTAGTGTCCACAGAATTATGAGGACTGAAGTTAAGATTAATGAACATTGTGGCAGATTAGTAGAATTTACTCATTCTGAATAATAGAGAGAAAATAGAACAAAGGATAAAATGATCAGAGCTCAGGGATCTGTGTCACAAAAATAAAATCATAAGATTGGCATTACTGAGGAAGAAGAGGACACAGAATGTGGGATGGAAAGAACACTTCAATAATTGCTAAAAAGTCCCCAAACTTTTCGTTATGTGAAGGACATAAACTTACAGACTAAAGAAAAGGGGGGGGGCACCTGGATGGCTCGGTTGGTTAAACATCCGACTCTCAATTTTGGCTTCGGTCATAATAACAGGTCAAGAGACTGAGCCCCAGGTTGGGGCCTATGCTGAGCACGGGGCCTGCCTAGGATTCTCTCTCTTTCCCTCTGTCTGTTCCTCTGCCCCTCCCCCACTCACGCTCTCGCTCTCTCTGAAAAAGAAAATGAGTGAACCTCAAATAGGAAGAACCCAAAGAAATCCATGCCAAGATATAACATCATAAAAGTTCTAGAAATCACTGATAAAAAAATAGGAAAAGCAGACAGAGAGAAGTGACAGCTGCTGTACAAGAGAACACCTCTTAAAGGAAGTAGATTTTCCATCTGAAACTATGGAAGTCAGAAGGAGGGGGCCCATTGTTCAAGTGGTGAAAGAAGAACCAGTGAATCAGCAAAGGTATCACTCCGGAATGCAGAGGGTAAGCCCTGAAAACCCGTCTCCAGCAATCCTCCACGCAAGGAACGGCTGAGCAGGTCACCGTCATGGTGCCACACATGTCCCTCTCTTTGTCCCCTTTAACACCTAAGGAGCTTTTATCCACAAACAGGAGTGCCTCTCTGGGAGCTGGGGGTCCGGGGACACATACCAAGGGACAGGTAAGGACGGTCACAGGCCGAGCATGCGGTGATGTGAGGGCGGCCCCAGCGGGGCTGCGGAACCAGCTGTGCGCACCCAGCCCCAACCCCGGCTGCAGGCGGGAACCTGCAGAGCGCTGACTGCAGCAGGCCCCCTCCAAGGACAGCGCTCTGCAGAGGTCCAGCCTTGCCGTGGGGATGCTAGATATCCGGAGGGAGCAAGCCAGAAGTGAATTTGCTGGGCGCCTGGTGGCTCAGGCGGTCACACGTCTGACTTGGACTGAGGTGTCAGGATCTCACAGCTGTGCTGACAGCTCAGAGCCTGGAACCTGCTTCGGATTCCACCTCCTCTCCCCCCAGCAGCGCTCGCGCGCGCGATCTCTCTCTCTCTCTCTCTTTCTCTCTCTCTGTCAAAATAAACATGTAAACTTAAAAAATACTTAGGAGAAGAAGAAACAAGTGAGGTTTGGAGACACTAGACGGCATTTGAGGAACTCTGCCAGTTCTGCCCCGTCCCTGAACAACAGGCCAGAGACCGCCTCTCCCACAGTGGACGGGAGTCCTGGTCACCTCCGCTGTGCACGTCACTGCTGGGGAAGCCTGCTCTCTGCAGCAGCACCCAACCGACCGAGTCCAGCCATGGAGGTGACTGGGAGGAGGGGCAGATAAGATGCAGATCAGAAGGCTAAAGGGCATTAAGGGACGCAGCACTGGAGCAGGAAGCTCGCATGCGAGCCCCTGACCCTCACATGAGGGTCCCTCCCAGGCCTCAACCACCCCTGACGCCCCAAGTCCTTCACCGGAGGGAGGCTTCCCGTGTGTATGCTCCCAGCTGCTGTAGTGAGAGCTCTCCATCACGTAGAAACCACAAGCCTGACCCATGGTGCCACACTGCAAAATACAAGAAAGGTTTCCAGATACCAGGCCCGTTAATAACAACCAAGAAAGACATAAAAGCTTATGAATTCTGCCACAAAAGGGAGCAAGTGGTGTGAAGCAATAGAGCCACAGAAACGTGGAGAAGCCATGGGTGTAACTGGACCAACAGTCTATCTCACTGCTTAGTAAAGATCAGAGATGTCTGCTGCTTCAAATGTAAACACTCCAAGGAACACGAAGAATCAAGGAAACCTGTCATCCTGAAAGACAACAATAATCCTCAAACACTTAAAATCAAAGACACACGATTTTTCTATCTGATAGAGTTTGAAATAGCTATTTTGAGGAAACTCAAGAACTACAAGAAAACAAAAAGATAATTCAATGAAATCAGGAAAAGAATACATGGAGGACAAAACAGTAATTTAACAGAGAATTCATACGAGAGAAACAAATTCTGCAGCTGAAGATTTCAGTAAATCAAACAAACAATAGAATAGAGCGTATTTAAAACAGACTAGGCCATACGGAAGGCAGAATTAGTGAGCTACAGAATAATAAATTACCCAATCAGAGGAGAAAATGAGAAAAAAAAAACAGGAAAGAAAAGAGCAGTGGAGAAAGGATACAGACCACTAACTAAGGTACAAATAGAATCACTGGAGTTCCAGAAGGAAAAGAACAGAAGGTGGCAGAAAGTTCACTCAAAGAAATAATAGCTGAGAACGTAGCAAACCTGAGACAACTGGACTTCCCGGTTCACAAAGCTCACAGATCATCCTAGTCTATCAGTTCAAAACAACCCTCTCTAAGACATACAGTGATGATAGAGTCAAGTATCAAAGACAGAGAGAGTCCTAAAAGCAGCTAGAGAAAAATATATTGAAGCCTACAAAGTCACTCTTCGGAGGCTATCAGTGGATTTCTCAGCAGAAACCCTCAAGTGTTAAAAGAAAACAATTTCTAGGGGCACCTGAGTGGCTCAGTCGGCTAAGCGCCCGACTTCGGCTCAGGTCATGATCTCACAGTTAGTGTGTTGGAGCCCCGCGTCGGGTTCTGTGCTGACAGCTCAGAGCCTGGAACCTGCTTCGGATTCTGTGTCTCCCTCTCTCTCCGTCCCTCCCCTGCTCGTGCTGTCTCTCTCTGTCTCTCAAAAATAAATAAAAAACATTAAAAAATTAGAGAAAACAATTTCCAGAAAAGAAAAACTGCTCTATCTGGCAAAGTTATCCTTCATATATAAAAGAGAAATAAACAATTTCATAGACAAAAGCTGAGGGAAATTCATCACCATTAGATGTGCCTCACAGGAAATGCTGGTGGAGTTGTTCAGGGTGAAATAAAAGGACAGTTATCAGACATGAAAACATACAAAGTACAGAACACGCAGGTAAAGGTAAACATGCAGTTACATTTAGATACTATTAATCCTATAATAGGACTGTGTGTTATCAACTTACTTAGGCTAACAGAAAAGGTGTTGTTGTTTTAAATTTTAATGCCAGTTAGTTAACACACAGTATTATAGTAGTTCCAGGTGTTAAACACTGTGATTCAAAAATTCCTTAGGACACCCAGTGCTCATCTCAGAAAGTGCATCCTTAATGCCCATCACCCATGTAGCCTGTCCTCCACCCCACTTCCCTCTGGGAACCATCAGTTTGTTCTCTATAATTAAGAGTCTGCTTCTTGGTTGCCTCTCTCTTCTTTCCTCTATGACCATTTGTTTTCTTTCTTAAATTCCACATATGAGTAAGATCACAGAAGACTTCTCAGTGAAACAGTGCAAATGAAATACAGAAATTTCTATAAAGTACTAATTAAAAAATAAATATGGAATTCTTCATCTAGAAAAATATATTCAAAAGCACATATAATACAAAGACTTATTCAAACAAATACTAAAAGAATTCATCACACCTGAAATAGGAGAAATCTAAAAAAATGTTCTCCAGAGGAAGGAACCCCTCTGCACTGCTGGAGGGAATGCAAACTGGAGCAGCCATGGAGGAAAATAGTATGGAGGTTCCTCAAAAAGTTAAAAATAGAACTACCCTGAGATCCAGCAATGGCACTATTAGATATTTACCAAAAGGATACAAAAGTACTAATTCAAAGGGATACATTTGCCCCAATGTTTGTAGCCGCATTATCAACAAGAGCCTAATCATGGAAACAGCGCAAGCACCCTTCTCATTCCACCGCAGATACATCTACAATGGAATGTTACTAACCCACCAAAGAGAATGAAATCGTGCCATTTGCAAGGACATAGATGGAGCTAAGATTCTTATGCTAAATGGAGTCAGTCAGAGAAACAAATACCATGTAATTTCACTCATATGTGGAATTTAAGAAACAAATGAGCAAAGGGAAAAAACCGAGTGAGACAAACCAAGAAACAGACTCTAAGCCACATAAAACAAGCTGACGGTTTCCAGAGGGGAGGGGGTGAGATGAGGGAGTGAGCAGTGATGGAGACTGAGGTGTGCGCCTGTCTTGATGCGCACCGGGTGATGTGTGAAGCTGCGGAGTCATGAAGCCCTACACCTGAGACGTCCCGCTGTGTGTTAACTGGAGTTTAAATAAACTTTTAAGAAAAAGACCTAGAGGAGCGGCAAGATGGCGGAGAAGTAAGGAGCCCCATTACCTCTGTCCACCCACAATTATCAAACTGAGAAGAATTAAAAAGCCACAGCTCTCTGATCTCCAAGAACGGAGGTGTGTGGACTGACCTCTTATTGACAGCAGTCTCATGGTTGCCTGAGTGAGTGCGAGCTGGGACCGGAGACTTTAGGGGAGGGAGCACCTGCTCCAGAGAAAAAGCGCCCAGAGGCCTGGTGTTGGGCCCACAGAAACCCCTGTGTCCATAGGCGCACAACTCTGCGGACAGCCGCGAGGGCAGGGAGGCCGTGAGACCAGAGGCGGACAGTTCCCCGGACAGCCGCTCACGCTGGGTGCCAGGTATCCAGAGGTGCACTGACCTTCACAGCCGTGCACAGTACCTCCGGGCAAGGCAGGAGAGAGACCAGGGGAAGAGACTTAGAGACTGATTCACTCACAGTGCAATCCCTGCAGAGGAGAGATTGAGCTGGGGACTGTGGGCCCCTGAGCGCTGAGAGAGAGATCCGTCCCTCAGCAGGGGTGTTCTCACTCTGGGGGCAGCTCACTGACTTCAGACAGAGCCAGGGGAGAACTCTGACTTCACAGTCCCCCTACCAGAAAGTCCCGACCGGAAAGCCGCCCACCTGCAGGTGATTTTAACTATGATGGCAATATTGAGTGTGCGGGCAAGGACTTAGAAACCGGGCAGAACTTAAAAAACAGAAACAATTAGATCTGTCTGGGGCACAAGTAGGTTGGACTCCAGAGAGTGGCTGGCAACGCATGGTCTGAGGGGGACTTGGGGCGCCGGTAGCCATTCTTCTCCTTGCATCCACCAAGGCGGGGCCTCAGAGAGCAGCCCTTGGGGCCGGACCCACCTGCACCAAGCCACGCCCATCCTCACTGGAGAGCTGCCCTGCTTTTGCTTATTACCGTTAATTGATTTTTTTCTTAATATTTTTAATTTTTAATTGTTCCCCGTCTTCTCTTTACTATCTTCCTATTTCCTTCTTTTCTCCCTTTCCCCCTGGAGTCTGGGAAAGACCAACAATTAGGCACTGCTGTGCTTAGATCAACTCTTACCATCAAGATAGTTTTTCCTTTATTCCATCCTTATCTGCCCCAACCCCCACTGCAGGTTTTAAGCCCTCAGACTGTCCTTTATTTCTGACTGTTGCTGTCCCTCCAACTCCCCGCCTACTTTTTTTTCTTTCTCCTTTTGTTTTTTTCTCTTCTTTTTTTTTTTCTCCCATCTTTTCTTTCCTGTTCCTTTTTTACTTTCCCCCTTAGGTTTGCTTCTTTATCAGTACATTTGTGTGCTTGTGTTCTCTGTGTGTTTGTCTGTCTGTTTTCTTTTTCAGGGCTACCTCAAGAAACAACCCAAAGCACACATAGTGGAAAACCCCAAATATCACTGAGTAGGGAAATCAGTTAATCAGAGGCATAACAAGAGAAACCGAGAGACACCATTAAAAGAACATCTCCTGAAATGACAGACCCTAGACACTCCAAGAGCTTCCTTCTATAGAGGAATACTAATAAACGCACAGTCCAGAATGAGCTTTAAAACTGACAAGAAACAGAAAGATAGCCAAAATGACGAAACAAAAGAACTCTTCTCTAAAGAAACTCCAGGAAGAAATCACAGCTACAGAACTGCTCAAAACAAACATAAGCAACATAACTCAACAAGAATTTAGAACGATTGTCATAAAATTAATTGCTGGGCTTGAAAAACACATGGAAGGGGCACCTGGGTGGCTCAGCCGGCTAAGCCTCTGACTTCGGCTCAGGTCAGATCTCACGTTCGTGGGTTTGAGCCCCGCGTCAGGTTCTGTGCTGACAGCTAGCTCAGAACCTGGAGCCTCCTTCAGGTTCTGTGTCTCCCTCTCTCTCTGCCCCTCCCCCTCTCATGCTCTGTCTCTCTCTGTATCAAAAATAAATAAAACATTTTAAAAAATTAAAAAAAAGAAAAAAAAGAAAAACACATGGAAGCTATCAGAGAAGATATTGATACAAAGACTAGAACCTTCAAAATAGCTCTGACAAGTTAGAAAAGGCTCTAAATGAGATGAATAATAAGATGGAGGCTGCCAATGCACGTATTGAAGAAGCAGAGAGGAGAATAAGTGAGTTAGAAGACACAGTTATAGCAAAAGAGGAGGCCGAGAAAAAGAGAGAGAAAATGATTCAGGAGCATGAAAGGAGAATCAGAGACCTGAGTGATACAATCAAACGGAACAATGTCCGTATCATAGGAGTTCCTGAAGAGGAACACAAAGACAGAGTGCTTGAAGGCATGCTAGACCAAATTATACACGAAAATTTCCCCAATCTGGGGAAAGAGAAAGACATTGAACTTCAGAGACATACCAAACTCCCCTAGGACGTAAAGTAAACTGACCTTCAGCACGACATATCATAGTGAAACTGGCAAAATATAAAGACAAAGAGAGACTTCTGAAAGCAGCTAGGAAGGAAAGGGCCTTGACATACAAAGGGAAACCTATCAGAGCGGTTACAGACTTATCTACTGAAACTTGGCAGGCCAGGAAGGAATGGCAGGAAATCTTCAATGTGATGAACAGGAAGAATATGCAGCCACAAATTCTTTATCCAGCGAGCCTGTCATTCAAAATAGAAGGAGAGATAAAGGTTTTCCCAAATGAACAAAAGTTGAGAGAATTAATCACCACCAAACCAGCCCTACAAGAAATCTTAAGAGGGACTCTATGAGGGAAACACAATGAATCTGAACACATGTTTTTCAATAATAACACTGCTGTCAATGGATTGAATGCTCCAGTCAAACGACACAGGGTAGCAGAATGGATCAAAAACCAAAACCCATCTATTTGCTGCCTAGAAGAGATTCACCTTAGACCTGAAGTCACCTTCAGATTGAAAGTAAGGAGATGTAGAAATATCCACCATGCGACTGGAAGCCAAAAGAAAGCTGGAGTAGCCATACTTATATCGGACAAACTGGACTTTATTTTTTTCCTCTTATTTACACTTTATTTTTCTTAATAGTTTATTGTCAAATTGGTTTCCATACAACACCCAGTGCTCTTCCCCATAAGTGCCCTCCTCCATCACCACCACCTCTTTTCCCCCACCCCTTCCCCTTCAACACTCAGTTCATTTTCAGCATTCAATAGTCTTTCAAGTTTTGCATCCCTCTCTCTCCTCAACTCTCTTTCCCTCTTCCCCTCCCGCTGGTCCTCCATTAGGTTTCTCCTGTTTTCCTGTTAGACCTATGAGTGCAAACATATGGTATCTGTCCTTCTCTGCCTGACTTATTTCGCTTAGCATGACACCCTCAAGGTCCATCCACTTTGCTACAAATGGCCAGATTTCATTCCTTCTCATTGCCATATAGTACTCCATTGTGTATATATACCACATCTTCTTGATCCGCTCATCAGGGGATGGATATTTAGGCTTTTTCCATGTTTTGGCTATTGTTGACATTGCTGCTATGAACATTGGGGTACATGTGCTCCTATGCATCAGCATTTCTGTATCCCTTGGGTAAATCCCTAGCAGTGCTATTACTAGGTGATAAGGGAGTTCTATCGATAGTTTTTTGAGAAACCTCCACACTGTTTTCCAGAGCGGCTGCCCCAGTTTACATTGCCACCAACAGTGTAGGAGGGTGCCCGTCTCTCCACACCCTCGTCAGCATCTATAGACTCTTGATTTGTTCATTTGAGCCACTCTGACTGGTGTGAGGTGGTATCTCAATGTGGTTTTGATTTGTGTTTCCCTGATGATGAGTGATGCTGAGCATCGTTTCATGAGCCTTAGGCCATCTGGATGTCCTCTTTGGAGAAGTGCCTGTTTATGTCTTCTGTCCATTTCTTCACTGGGTTATTTGTTTTGCGGGTGTGAAGTTTGGTGAGTTCCTTGTATATTTTAGATACTAGACCTTTATCTGATATGTCATTTGCAACTATTTTTGTCCATTCTGTCAGTTGCCTATTAGTTTTCTTGATTGTTTCCTTTGCAGTGCAGAAGCTTTTTGTCTTGATGAAGTCCCAAGAGTTCAGTTTTGCTTTCATTTCACTTGCCTTTGGGGATGTGTCAAGTAGGAAATTGCTGTGGTGGAGGTCTGGGAGGTTTTTTCCTACTTTCTCCAAGAGGGTTTTGATAGTTTCCTGTCTCACATTCAGGTCCTTCAGCCATTTTGAGTTGATTTTTGTGTATGGTGTAAGAGAGTGGTCTAGTTTCATTCTTCTGCATTTTGCTGTCCAGTTCTCCCAGCACCACCTGCTAAAGAGGCAGTCTTTTTTCCATCAGATATTCATTCCTGCTTTGTCCAAAATTAATTGGTCATACATTTGTGGGCCCAGTTCTGGGTTCTCTATTCTATTCCATTGGTCTATGTGTCTGTTTTTGTTCCCATACCATACTGTCTTGATGATGACAGCTTTGTAGTAGAGGCTAAAGTCTGGGATTGTGATGCCTCCCGTTTTGGTTTTCTTCTTCAATATGACTTTGGTTATTCGGGTCATTTGTGTTTCCATATGAATTTGAGGATAGTTTGTTCTAGCTTTGAGAAGAATGTTGGTGCAATTTTGATGGGGATTGCATTGAATGTGTAGATTGCTTTGTGTAGTAATGACATTTTCACAATGTTTATTCTTCCGATCCATGAACAGGGAATGTTTTTTCATTTCTTGGTATCTTCTTTGATCTCTTTCATAAGTTTTCTATATTTTCATTATATAGTTCTTTTACATCCTTAGTTAGGTTTACTTCTAGGTATTTTATGTTTTTTTTTGTGCAATCGTGAATGGGATCAGTTTCATGATTTCTCTTTCGGCTGCTTCATTTTTGGTGTGTAGGTATGCAACTGATTTCTGTACCTTGATTTTGTACCCTGAAACTTTACTGAATTCATTGATCAGTTCTAGGAGGCTTCCGGTGGAGTCAATTGGGTTTTCCATGTAGAGAATCATGTCATCTGCAAAAAGTGAAAGTTTGACTTCTTCTTTACCAATCTGATGCCTTTTATTTCCTTTTGTTGTCTGATTGCTGATGCTAGGACTTCCAGCACTATGTTAAACAGCAGTGGTGAGAGTGGACACCCCTGTCGTGTTCCTGATCTCAGGGGGAAAGCTCTCAGTTTTTCCCCATTAAGGATAATATTGGCTGGGGGCTTTTCATAAACTGCTTTTATAATGTTTAGGTAAGTTCCTTCTATTCCAACTTTCTCAAGCGTTTTTATTAAGAAAGGGTGCTGTCGGGGCACCTGGGTGGCTCAGTCAGTTAAGCCTCTTGCTTCGGCTCAGGTCAGATCTCATGTTCGTGGGTTTGAGCCCCGCATCAGGCTCTGTGCTGAGCTAGCTCAGAGCCTGGAGCCTGCTTCAGATTCTGTGTCTCCTTCTCTCTCTGCCCCTTCCCCCTCATGCTCTGTCTCTCTCTGTACCAAAAGTAAATAAAACATTAAAAAATTTTTTAAAAATAAAAAATAGAAAGGGTGCTGTCTTTTGTCAAATGCTTTTTCTGCATCTATTGACAGGATCATATGGCTTTTATCCTTTCTTTTGTTAATGTGATAGATACCATTGATGGATTTGCAAATATTGAACCAGCCCTGTAGCCCAGGAATGAATCCCACTTGATCATGATGGATAAATCTTTTTATATGCTGTTGAATTTGATTTGCTAGTATCTTCTTGAGTATTTTTGCATCTGTATTCATTAAGGATATTGGTCTGTAGTTCTCTTTTTTGGCTGGGTTTCTGTCTGGTTTGAGTATCATGGTGATGCTGGTTTCGTAGAAGGAGTTTGGAAATTTTCCTTCTATTTCTATTTTGTGGAATAGTTTGAGAAGAATGGGTATGAGCTCTGCTTTAAATGTCTGGTAGAATTCCCCTGGGAAGCTATCTGGCCCTGGGCTCTTATTTTTGGGAGATTTTTGATAACGGATTTGATTTCTTCACTGGTTATTGGTCTATTCATGATTTCTATCTTTTCCCATTTGAATTTTGGCAGTGCATGTGCATTTAGGAATTTGTCCATTTCTTCTGTGTTGTCCAGTTTGTTGGCATATAATTTTCCATAGTAATCTCTGATGATTGCTTGTATTTCTAAGGGATTGGTTGTAATAGATCTTTTTTCCTTCATGATTTTGTCTATCTGGGTGCTCTCTTTTCTTTCTGAGGAGCCTGGCTTGAGGTTTATTGATTTTGTTTATTTTTTCAAAGAACCAGCTCTTGGTTTCATTGATCTGCTCGATTGTTCTTTTGGATTCTATATTGTTTATTTCTGCCCTGATCTATATGATTCCTTTTCTTCTTCTGGGTTTGAGGTGCTCTTGTTGCTTCCCTTCTAATTCCAGTAGGTGCTCTGTTAAATTTTGAAATTGCGCTTTTTCTAGTTTGTTGAGATTGGCCTGGATTGCAATATACTTTCCTGTTAGGACTGCCTTTGCTTTGTCCCAGAGATTTTGGTTTGTTGTATTTTCATTTTCATTGGTTTCCGTATGTTTTTAAATTTCTTCTCTAATTATCTGATTAACCCAATCATCCTTTAGTAGGGTGGTTTTTATCCTCCACATTTCTGGAGGTTTTCCAGACTTTTTCCTGTGGTTAATTTCAAGTTTCATAGCATTGTGATCTGAAAGTGTGCATGGTATGATCTCTATTCGTTTATACTTATGGAGGGCTGCTTATGCCCCAGTTTGTGATCTGTCTTGGAGAATATGTCATGTGCACTCGAAGAGAAGGTGAATTTCCTAACTTTAGGATGCAGAGTTCTAAATATATCTATCAGTTCCATCTGTTCCAATGTGTCATTCAGGTCCATTGCTTCCTTACTGATTTTCTGTCTGGCTGATCTATCCATTGCTGTCAGTGGAGTATTAAAGTCGCCTGCAATTAGCACATTCTTGTCAATAAGATTGTTTCTTTTGTGACCAATTGTTTTACGTATTTGTGTGTTCCCGAATTTGGTGCATAGATATTTATAATTATTAGCTCTTTCTGATGTAGAGATCCTGTAATTATTATATAATGTCCTTCTTCATCTCTTGTTACTGCCTTTACTCTAAAGTCCATTTTGTCTAATATAAATATGGCTACTCCGGCTTTCATTTGGCTTCCAGTCGCATGATAGATATTTCTCCATCCCTTTATTTCAACATGAAGGTGTCTTCAGGTCGAAAATGAGTCTCTTGTAGACAGCAAATAGATGGGTTTTGTTTTTTTTATCCATTCTGCTACCCTGTGTCGTTTGGTCAGAGCATTAAGTCCCTTTACATTCAGTGTTATTATTGAAAAATGTGGGTTTAGAGTCATTGTGTTCTCCCTAGAATTCATGTTTATAGTGGTGTCTCTGACACCTTGTATTCTTTGCAACATTTCCCTTATAGAGTCCCTCTTAGGATTTCCTGTAGGGCTGGTTTGGTGGTGATGAATTCTCTCAATTTTTGTTTATTTGGGAACACCTTTATCTCTCCTTCTCTTTGAATGACAGGCTTGCTGGATAAAGGATTCTTGGCTGCCTGCTTTTTCTGTTCATCACATCGAAGATTTCTTGCCATTCCTTCCTGGCCTGTCAATTTTCATTAGATAGGTCTGTATCCACTCGATAGGTTTCTCTTTGTGCATGAGGGCCCTTTTCTCCCTAGCTGCTTTAAGAATTCTCTCTTTATCTTTATATTTTGCCAGTTTCACTATGATAATTCATGCCAAAGGTCTATTCAAATTACGTCTTAAGGGGGTTCTTTGTGCCTTTCGAATTTGAATGTTTATTTCTTTTCCAAGATTCGGGAAAATCTCAGTTGTAATTTGATCTAGTATCCCTTTAGGACCTTTCTCTCTTTCTTCCTTTTCAGGAATTCCTATGATACGGATGTTGTTCTGTTTGAATTTATCACTGAGTTCTCGAATTCTCCTTTTCTGCTCCTGGATTAATTTCTCTCTTTTTTTCTGCTTCCTCTTTTGCTATAACTATATCTTCTAATTCATATATTCTTCTCTCTGCCTGGTCAGTCCTTGAGGTAGCTGCCTCCATTTTGTTATTCACCTCATCTGTAGCCTTTTTTTTTTTTTTTTTAACTCATCACACCTATTTTCAAAGTTCCTAGTCATTGTCTCCATTGCTTCTTTGGTGCTTTTTCAACCCCTGCATTTAATTTTATGGCAAGTTTTTAAAATCCTTGATCCAGTATGTTGTCTAGATCTGCCTTGAGCAGCCATGTGGCTGTGACTTCCTCCTGGAGGTTCTTCAGGGGAGAGTTCCTTTGTTTTGTTATTTTTGCTAGTTTTCTGCCTACTGTCAGCTTTAAAAAGCTCGTTGTGCACTGTGCACTTGTTAATATTGCTCTGTTAAAGGAGGCTTATTGACTGTCCAGGGCCTGTCATTTCAGGAAATATTCTTTTAGTGGTGTATCTCAGTTTCCCTTGTTGTACCTTTGAATATTTTATTTCCCTACTCAGCGATATTTGGGACTCACCGTCATGCACACTTTGGCTTGTTTGTTGGTGTAGCCCTAGGAGGGAAAACAGACAGACAAACACAGAGAGAACAGGAGCACACAAACGCACAGACAAATCAAACAAACAAACAAATTAAAAGGGGGAAAGGAAGGAAAGAAAATGGAGAGGAAAGAGAAGAAAAGAAGAGAAGAAAAAAATTAATAAAGGGGGGTCAGAGACAACAAAGGATAATGGACAGTCTAAAAGTGTATGACCATTTGAAGGGAGAGCTAAGGATGAGATACAGGAGAATATATCTGGATTGCAAGAAGGTTAAAAAAAGGGAGAAAGGAGAAAGGAAAATAAGGAGTAAAAATTTAAAAAAATTTAAGTAAAAAAGGTAATAATAATAAAAAACAAGTACAAAAAAGAATAAAAAAAGAAAAAATGAAGAAAAAAAGAAAAAGAAAAAAAAGCAGCAGCCCCCCCTCCTGGATAGGCGTGATTTGGTGTGGTAGGTATTGGAGGCTGCTCTCAGAGGCTCCGCCTTGGTGTCTGCAGAGAGTAGAATGGCGGCACACCAAGCTCCACTGGAACTACACACTGTAGGCCACTCTAATGAGTCCAATCTCCTTTTGCCTCTGTTGAGCCAAGTTGTATTTTCCAGGCCCGCCTCAGTTCAAAGTTCTAGTCCATGCACTTTTATCCTACCACAGATGAGATGTATTTGCTTTGGTGGCTGGCTTCTTAGGGGGAGGGATCAATTTGTCTTAGCTCAGGCAGGGATTTCAGTTGCCCCTGTCTGAGGCGAGGTGTGCTGCCTGAGGCAGATGTGCAGCAGGAGGTGAAGGGCATGCCCTCACAGAAACAACTGTGGATTTCCAGTCCCCAGCAGGGATCTCAATTGCGATTGCGTCGGGGAAGGGATGAGTTTCTCTTGGCTTAGCGCAGCTGTTGCCCGAGGCACCGGGCATGGCCGGAAATGAGCTGGGAGCTTCTGCAGCCTGAGAGCTTGCCCAGGCCTCCACCGCCACCAACTCCCTGCTGGGATTGCATACGGGTGGGGGCTATTTTTTCCCTGTTGGCACCCGGGATTCGGGACCCGTGTGGCCAGTGCTAAGGCGAGATGCGCCGTGGAAATGAGGTGCGTGCTCCCACTCCCAAAACCGAGGTTGATGTGAGCGCTCCTGGAGCCGCCACCATGGCCGCTGACTCCCCGCCAAGATGCCGCAAGGCTGGAAGCTGTTCTTTCCCTTGCGCCACCTGGGTTTTGGATTTGGGCTACCCAGCTGTTATATATGGAGTGAGAGTTTCTCTCTCTGTGGTTAAATGTTCTTTATCTCTTCCCCAGAGACAGTACTATGAGCGTGTTCAGTCTCTCTGTCTCTTCCCTTTGTCTCTCAAGCTCCGCACACTTGCGTCGTGTTGGGCTGGGGCTCCCACCTCCCCTGCTCGTCTCAGGCTGGCCCATTTTCCAATCTCCCCAGTTCTCACTCGCTCACTCAGATATCTTTGAGGTTCTCTTCTTTCTGGAGTCCATATTTTCTCCTTCCGCTCTTGTAGATGAGAGTAAAGTCCTTCTCAGTTCCATAGATGGGGCAGACGGAGTTTACAGAGCTCCCTTCTCTCTGCCATGTTGGCTCCTCCTCCAAATTGGACATTAAAATAAAAGCAGTAACAAAAGATGAAGAAGGACACTATATAATAATTACAGGGCTTTGGTTATTCATGGTCCTTTTTTTGCATACACATTTTATACTCATTTGTTCTTGTTCTGTGAATAGTGCTTTTACTCTCTTGATAGGAAATGTATTAAATCCGTGGATTTCTTGGGTAGTATGGAGATTCTAACAATATTAATCCTTCCAATGTGTGATGATGGGGTATCTTTCTATTTGTACTTTCTTTGATTTCACACAACATTGCCCTTAGTTTAGAGAGTATGTCTTTCACAGTCTTTGCTAAGTTTATTCCTAGGTCTTTTAGTCCTTGGTTCAGTTGTAAGTGGATTATTTTTGTTTGTTTCTCGTTCTGCTGCATCATTAGGACTGTATGGAAATGCAACAGAGTCCTTATTTTAATTTTGCATATGCAATTTTCATGAATTAATTTACAGTTCTAATAGTATTTTTTGGTGCAATCATTAGGGTTTTGTGTATATATAGTTCATTTCTTCTGCAAGTAGTACGTTTTAGTTCTTCCTTACCAATTTGGATGTCTTTTAAATTTCTTTTCCTTATCTTATTGCTGTGGCTAACAGTTTCAATACTATGAGGAATAAAAGTGGTGAAAGTGGATATTCCTGTCTCCTTCCTGATCTTAAAGAAAAAGTTTTCTCTTTTTCAGTCTTGAGTATGATATTAGCATGTATTTTGTTTCTATATATGGCATTTTTCAGGTTGCGGTCAGTTCTTTCTAATCCTGCTTTGTTGACAGTTATAATGAATGGATATCATATTTTGCCAAATGGTTTTTTCTTTATAGATGATCATATGGTTTTATCCTTCATCTTGATAATATGACTTGTCAAATTGATTGATTTGTAAAGCAAATTAAAATCACCCATGCATCACCAGAATAAATCACAGTTGATAGTGGTTAATGATTTTTTAAATTCAATGTTGACTATGTTTTGGGAAATTTTGTTGAGGAATTTTTGCATCTATGTTCATCCTAGATAATGACCTGCAGTTTTTGTTGATTTGTTTTTGTGTCTTTATCTGATTTAGGTATCTGTGTAATATTGGACTTGTAACCTAAATTAGAAAGTTTTACTTTCTCTTCTATTTTTTTTAATACCAGGAGAATACTTATTAATTATGCTTTATTTTTAATAGTTTATTATCAAATTGGTTTCTGTATAACACCCAGTGCTTCTCCCCACAGGTGCCCCCCTCCATGACCATTACCCCTTTCCCCCTCCCCCTCAAGCTTCAGCCCTTGGTTCATTTTCAGTATTCAATAGTCTCTCATAGTTTGTGTGTGTCTCTCTCTCCCCAGCTCTCTTTCCCCTTTCCCCTCCCTATGGTCCTCCGTTAGGTTTCTCCTGTTAGACCTATGAGTGCAAACATATGGTATCTGTCCTTCTCTGCCTGACTTATTTTGCTTAGCATGACTCCCTCAAGGTCCATCCACTTTGCTACAAATGGTCAGATTTCATTCTTCCTCATTGCTATGTAATACTCCATTGTGTATATACCACTTCTTCTTTATCCACTCATTAGGTGGATAACTATGCTTTCAATGTGTGATAGAATTCACCTGTCAAGCTAAAGGATCCTAGAAGTTGCTTTGGTTTGGGTGGTTTTTTTTATTGTCACTGATTCAATTTAATTACTAATAACCAGTCTATTCAAATTTTCCTCTTTTGGAACAGTTATACATTTCTAGTAATTTATTTTTTTCTTTGAGTTTTTCCAGTTTTGGGACATATGTTTTCTCAATATCGTTATATAATTCTTTGTATTTCTTTGTTTATGTTGCCATTTCATCTTCTTTATTTCTGATTTTATTTATTTGAGTCCTCTTTATTTAATAAGTCTGGCTGAAGGGTTTTATTTTCAGTTCTGTTAAACTTCTTAAAGAAACAAGTCTTGATTTCACTGCTATCTTCTTTTTCTTTAATTTATATATTTTTAACTGCAGATTATTATTTAAATTTCACAACCAGAAAATGCTGGCACTATTGTTGATGTTCTGGTGTATGCCCAAGTAGCAGGTGTTGCTGATGAAGAGACCCTTCTTCATGTGATTATGTAATATAGCTTACATGTTTACTAACTTACGTTTAAACGGTAGTTTTGTCCACACTAAAACATATAGTATGAAGAATTTCAGTATACTCTCTGTTTCCACACATACAAAGCATCCCCCAGAATCAACATACCTTATCAGACTGGTACATTATGTACAATTGACAGACCAACATTGATGCATTTTCATCAACCAAAGTCCAACATTTACATTATTATTCATTCTAAGTGTTACACGTGTTTTGTGTGTTAGAGAAAAGTATATTGGGTTGTATGCATCACTATAGAATTAAAGACAGTATTCTGTCATAAAAGTTTTCTATGTTCCAAATATTCCTTTCTTTGCAACCATGGATTTTTGTAATTTTTTTTTTTAATTCAAGAGAGAGAGAGCAGGAGGTGAGTTGAGGATGGACAGAGAGAGAGAGAGAGAGAGAGAGAGAGAGAGAGAGAGAGAGAGGGAGAGAGACTACATGTGAAGTAGGCTCCAGGCTCTGAGCTGCAGCACAGAGACTGATGCGGGGCTCGAACTCACAAATCATGAGATCATGACTTGAACCAAAGTCAGATGCTCAACGACTGGCCACCCAGGCACTCCTGATCTTTTTACTTTCCCCATAGTTTTCCTATATCCAGAATGTCTGGTAGTTGAAATCATATAGGTGCAGACTTATTACCAGTTTCCAAAAATGTCAGTACTCAAACACCAGATGTTGTTTGATAGAGGAGTCCACTTGTCGTGAGCACTGGGTGTGGTGTGGAAGTGTGGAATCACTAAATCATACACCTCAAGTTAATATTACACTGTATATTTTAAAAATGTAATTTAGTTTTTTAAACGAACCATGAACACAGCTTTTGATAATAATTAAGGTAAAACTCAGTTATAAAATGTTGTTCTTGATGGGTGTCACAAAAGTGAACGTTTTGAGGTTTTCTAGAGTTGTTTCCTTATTGCTGCATGTGTGAAATAAAAAAGCCCTAAGGAAGAAACGCCTGAGGAGACCGAGTGTCAGGATGATGGAATACCCCACTACAGTGGCCTATACATCTAATCAAATAAGATACCTGTGCATACTTCAATCCTCAGTCCAGCTTCAATGGAGATGAATGTTCAACATTTACTAAATATGCTTGATCAAACAGGTGGAGGATTAGATGCTGGAAGGCAGGCTACAATTTTCTGACTATTCAGGTGACCTGGGAAAGTGCTGAGTCCACTGAAAAGAATATTATTTCCCCCAAGTGAAGGAAAGGAGACATACTACTCCTTCCCACAAATGTGCTGGCTCATTTAGCTATCAACCTGAAACCAACTTCAAACACGCGTGAAGACTGCCAAACGTCCTCACACCACCAGGTACCTTGGGAAATCTGGCATGGTGTTCTATTCCTTTGAAATTAATGTGATTGAAAGACATAGTTGGTTGACAAGTTCCATACAACTCACTGAGGCACCCAGGCGCCCCTACCAACTTCTTTTAAGAGACGACATAAAGACACTCTAGACAATCCTTTTATTTCCAGC
>PISW01010011.1:0-54218 GCA_004023785.1 Mungos mungo
CCGTTGCGTTTGCCCCGACCGGAGGCGCGCCCAGAGCCGGCATGGGCGTGCCGGGGCCTGGTGGGAATACGCGCCGCGGTGCCCGCTGCCCTAACCTGGCGTAGAGGCGGACCCCGGGTCCCGCTCTACGCGGGCGTGAATACGGACGGACGGACGGACGAGCGACTTCCGGGTCTCGCAGTTTTAGACACCCGCGGGAAACAATAGCGAGCGGTTTAGCGTTCCGCAGCCGTTCCGGGGCTGCGGGTTTAGGGCGAACGCGCCATAACCGGGCTATGGGTTTAGACACCCAATTCATATTTTTTTCTCTGGTCAAAAAAAAAAAAAAAAAAAAAGGAATGATTATCAATGCCAATATCCTGGTTGTGATACTGTGTTATATAGTTTGCAATATGCTACTGTTGAGGAAACTAAGTAAAAAGTGCATGGGATCTCCCTATAATACTCCTTACAACTGCATTTGAATATTATCTCTCACTCAGCCTTTTGTTCTATGCAGTTGTTCAACACATGGATGGGGACCCACCCACACTGGGGAGGGTGATCTGCTTTACTCATTCTATTAACTGAGATGTTAATCTCCTCCAGAAACACCCAGAATCATGGTTTACCAAATATCTGGGCACCCCAGGGCCCTGTCAGATTGACACATCAAATTAACCCTCACAACCTCAGATGAAGTTGTTTCATCTTTCTGGGCTAAAGTTTCCTCATCTTTAAAACGAGCATGGTGAGGGGCACCTGGTGGCTCAGTCAGTTAGGGAGCAGACCGGTTCAGGTCATGATCTCTTGCTGTTCGTGAGTTCACGTCCTCATTGGGCTCTGTGCTGACAGTTCAGAGCCTGGAGCCTGCTTCAGATTCTGTGTCTCCTCTCTCTGCCCTTCCCCTGCTCACACTCTGTCTCTGTCACTCAAAGTAAATAAATATTTTTAAAAATATTTAAATGGGCATGATCGTAGCACCCTCCTCACCCAGTGGTGGAAGAGTTCAAGAAAGAATGCATAAATACTCAGTAAAACATTTGGGGTTCAGGAAGTGCCCTAGCTCTCTGGGAGGGGAGACACAGAAAGGGAGTAGAAGAAATCAGACAAGGGCTCCCCTGCTAACTCACCTCTAACTTGACCACCTCTCCACCCTTGACTCCAGGGACCCTTCTCTCCTTATTTCTCTGTCTCTTTGCGGCCACTCTGATACCAACATTTGAGAAGGTTTTGATTCCTGAGAGTGACACTTGCAAGAGTCTAGCCGACCCATTCAGGACTTCTGATCAAGACTGAGGCACAGAGCAGGCTGGTGGGGGTCGTGGGGACTTCATTGTCTGCCACTCTAACATGTGATGTGGCCACCGAATGGCTGCTTCCCACACCATAACTGCTGTTGACAAAACACAAAAGCCACCCCCCGCCATGTGACCCAGCTCCCGGTGTGGCTGTGCTCATTCAAATGACTGTGCACACAGTCTCTCTGTGGAGCCCGCTAAGCGGTGATATTACCAAGCTGGGGATTATGTCTTACAGTGAGGAGCCAGGAGGCAGCGGCGGCGGAAGTGGTTTATGTGAACGAAGTCTCCCCTTTACACACAAATATCTAAAAACTATTAATTTTGGGGCAGCAGCAAGGAAGAAATACATGAAAGGAAAATTGATTTCTATTTAAATGGTATGTTTTCATCGCCCTTCTTCAGAGCCGAAGCATTCATCTTTGAGTACCTGTGCTAATTGATTTCAAATGCAATACAACGTAATCGCTGTAGAATAATAAATCTCAGGGCAAAGAGGCTAAAGGGGGAAACTTGGGTGGAACAGGAGTGGGATGTAACCCATGACATTTAAGAGGCGTGTCTGTGTCATCCGGGGGTGAGCTCGGGGGCACGGCCCCGATGGGAAGTGGGACAGGTGCCGGCAGCAGCATCTTGAACTTGAAATCCTTCTGATCCAGGGAGAGTCCATCTCTGGGCCACTTCCTGGGACTCAGGTAGTTGGTCCCAGTCCCCGGGGGATCAGAGCCCCACTCCGAGGGAGGAGATCCCTCTTGTGGCTATTTTTCTGTTCTTTCTGACAATGTGTGGGGCCTTCTTCCCCACAGGTTCCTCACAGGCCTGGTCTTCCTGGCAAGCCACTTTCATCTGCCCCTCTTCTTCCCAAACTTGTGCTCATTCCTCTCCAAAGGCTGTCACGTCGGGAGGCAAGCAGCTGAGCTGATTCCTGGAAGGTATGACCGAGCTTTGCTAGAGACCCAGAAGCCTGTGGCAGATGGAGGCAGGAACCTCACAATGCCACAGGTCCAGGCCCCAGGGGACAAGTGAACCCTTTGGGTTTCATCCAGGTGCTCCCTAAGGGGGGCCTGTCCCCCTGCACTGGACTCCTGCCATTGCTCATCCCTGGGAAAGGCGAGGGCTGACGGTGCGAAGGCGGGAGTGCAAGACTGGATGGAAAGAAAAGGAATCAAGCTGGGCCCTTGCTTACTCAGTGACCATCTGGCAGCTTTCATGGTGCTTTTCTGAGCAAGAATCTTGTAGATAAGAAAGAGAACCACTAATGTGTTAAAATGCCCTATATGAAGAAGGTAAACAACGATGAACAAGTGATGTGCCCACTCTTGAAAAATAATTCGTGGGAGATAGACCCAATCTCTGAGCACTGGGCCAGCAGGCGGCCCCACCTCGAAGGAAGGAGAAAGCGGTGGGGCCAGCCCGGAGTCAGAGAAGGGCTGGGACCAGAGTCCCGCGCCCACCGATAGAACAGGTGGGTAGCACAGTGGGTGGCTACTAGGTTTGTGCAAGGTCATCAAGCTCAAATCTCTGTAACTGCCCACTTGGCATTCCCGGAATTCAGCTGTGGCAGAATTACCCTCCTTGCGGGCCTGAACTCTCTGCAAGAGCTTTTCTCCAAATGATTGAGCTCAGGAGTTTATTTCTGAGAATGGACAGCCCTCCCCAGGATAAAGCTACGTAAACCAGAAACAACATCTATATACAATCAAAATACAGAAACATTTCAGTCAGTTTGGGCACAAAAGCAATTAATCCAAATCTCCAATGCAGAGACAAATTATCCCAAGACAGATTAAATTATTCATGGATTTAATGGCTTCTTTTTTATATTGATAATGCTTCATTCTTTTTAAGTATTTTGGTGGTTATAGGAGAACATTTAAATTTAAAATAGCTGATTCTGTTGTAGACAGCATGCAATGAGCTGAGTCCTCATATCCTACATCTCTCCCCATGACCTTCTCATTCATTCATTCATTCATTCATTCACTCACTCATTCTCCACCCTTAGTAGCTCCCTTCGGTTGGAGAAGTGGGACATTAAACAGATAAACACTTTTCCCTGTGTTGTGGGGATATGGTAAGGGAAATTTAAAGCAAAAAGCCCAGTGATAGGTGAGGTTGAGCCAAGCTTTCATTCCTCTCGCCCACCCCCTCATTTGCCCATCTCCCACCTGCTGACGTCCCCCGGGGCCTATCCATCTGTGACACGCCGCGATGTCACAGCACATGTCCCGGCATCTTGCAGTATGATGCCGCCAAAGCCAAGAGGAACCCTCGTGCCAAGGGGTCCTTCTCCCACACCCACGCCCGCTGGATCCAGTTTCAGAATTACGTCCACCGCTGGGAGGGTGCAGTGGCAGCAAGGTCACCCCATGGGGGGAAGAAGATAAATACAATTTCTGTCGGGCCCATTGATCTCCTCTCTGAGCAAGTTAATAGCCAGGGAGGTGGAGACACAGAGAGAAACTGCCGTTTAGCCTGCTTCCGAGGGGCAGGGGACATCTCTAAGGAAATCTGCTATTCACTGAAGCCACACGCCCTGCTAACAGTGACTCCGTGACAAACCCTGATGCCTATAGTCCCAAAACAGAGGAGAAAGAGGTGGAGGTAATTTGGAGCCGGAGAAAACAGGCATTAACAAGCTGACTTAATATGCCCCTGAGGTGGTGAAGGGCATCACTGATGCCGCCCTTCCTCTAAAAGCTGCAAGAGAGGCTGAGGCGGCTCGGCCTGGGCAGGAGGGCACAAGGACTTGTGTTTCTCCTAGCAAGAGCCAACAGGAACACAGGGGATGCTGTCAGCCTCTCCTCTGTGACCGGCAAAGCACAGCTTCTCTTTGTGAAGAAAATTGGGCTTTGTCTGCTGAGAGCTGGTCCTGTTACCTCACTCTTTAAAAAAATTTTTTTAATGTTTATTTATTTTAGAGAGAAAGAGACAGAAGATGAGCAGGGGAGCGACAGGGAGAGAGGGAGACACAGGATCTGAAGCAGGCTCCAGGCTCTGAGCTGTCAGCACAGAGCCCGATGCCAGACTCAAACCTGTGAAACATGAGATCCAACTGAGCCACCCAGGTGCCCCCTGTTACCCCATTCTTCTGCTCCAGGTTCTGCACTCTGAGGGGCTGCCGACACTCTGGGCCTGACTCAGGGGTTCCCAGGCCAGAATTTTATTGTGTTATTCCACCGGTGGGAAAATCCTCCACCTTGGTATTGGCATCCCATAATACACTAACCCCCGAGAGCAAGTTTGGGAGTTCCTCTTGATCAACTGAACGCAGGGAAGAGCCTCAGACAAATGTCAGCAGAAGCAGTGCCTGGTCACCACCCACAGCAACTCAGAGGAAGTGGTGTCCATGAGTGGCTAGGACTGGCCGTCACAGACAGTGAAGGAGAAGACTTTGACCTTGCTCCTTAGGGCCCCACTCCCCCAATCTGAGTACTGTGCCCTTCTGGCTCCTCCCGGCCCTCGCTGCGGCTGCCACCATCTCCGATTTCCCAGCACACCATCCCAGAGCCCAGTTTCAGATCTGTCACTGGTCCTGTACCAGGCATCTGTCCAAAAGGATGTTGGCATTTTAACTGCATCCAAGCCTTGGGCTGAAGGGAGAAAGCTCTAACCAAAGGGGGTGGGCAGGGCTTCCAGACGTGAGAGGACATTTTGGGAGACCTGAGCCTTCCGGTGTCAGGATGCATATTAGGCATTGCTGTCATTGAAATCTGCCGAGCCCCCACCCAGTGTCCCCAGTGTGGCAAGACAGGGGTGACAACGTGCAGCCCAGCGGGTACAAAACTTCACAGTGCTGCCTACTCCCTTCAGGAGGCCCCCTCCTGGGTGCCCCAAAATAATTGTGGGTGCTGGAGGCTCCACACTGAACTCTTCCGCAAGTCAACCTGCTAGCCCATGGCTCCCCTGCGCCCCGCAAGCCCGTCCTCTCCTGGGCTCAGGCTGTCCGTTCTTCCACTGCTCCTCCTGGGCTGCAGACCCTCTTCACTCTGGACACTCCAGGTGTCCTTCAGGTTGTCACAATCAAGGCCAAATGTCCCCACCATACCAGAGAGTTCTTTCGGGTGAGAGTAAAAAAACTCAAGGAGCTGGTCTATGCAACCATTCATCTGAAAAGCGATGGTTTCCAACTTTCAGAGACGAGTAACCGTCCAAGTGGGATTTTTCCCGCAGCGCAATCATATCTTCAGCGGGATCCGACTCAGTTACTTCGACAGGTATTTCCTGGAGAAGGACAGTAACAAACATGCTGGCCTTGTCCTGTCTCCACGGAACAGTGAGGCCAGGGGAGCAAGGGGAACACAGATGGGGCAGCGGGATTTCTAATACACTGTGGTAAGAACTTCAGGGGGGGAAGCTGAGTAGGCTCCTGAGCTCTTGACGGAGTCAGGAAGGAAGCCAGGCCACAGCTCAGGCTTAGGGGACAAGCCAGGGTTTGCAGGTGAAGCAGATAGGGAAGGAGGGAGGGGGAGGGGGGAAGAGGGCTGCAGGCTGAAGGAGAAGCAGGTGCAGAGGCTGGATGGAGGGGAGAGCGGGGTGTGGTGTGACGTGCCATGACAAGTGTAGCTGGACAGTGTAGCAGGGACGGTGGATGATGACGGAGGAAATCTGAGGTCCTCGCCAACCTGACTAAGGGTGCGGGCTACATTTCTCCTGAGGGTGCTTACTGACAGGACAGTGGGAAGTTTTTTTTTTAAGTGGATTTTTTTACTTTGAGAGAAAGAGAAAGTGTGAGTGTGGGAGGGACAGAGAGAGAGAGAGAGAGAATCCCAAGGAGACTCCTCACTGTCAGCACAGAGCCCAATGTGGGGCTCGAACCCATGAACCATGAAATCATGACCTGAGCCAAAGTCCAATGCTTAATCAACAGCCACCCAGGCACCCCTGGGAAGTTTTAAACTAAGAAAGTGAGGGACTCAGATGTGAGTTTGAGGAAAAGTTTTCTGATTGCGATAAGGAGAGAAAATGAGCAGCCAGGGAAAGGGGCCAAAGGCAGTGGGACAGCCCAGGCAAGGGGGGCACCAGGGGGCCTCAGTGAGGGCAGACACAGGAGGGACAGGGAAGGTGACTGAGAAGGACAGCTGATGCTTTGATGGAGAGTTGCGGTGCCACCCCTTGGAATGGGGGTTGGCAGGAGGAGGGAATCCGGAGTGAGACAGTCCCTCAATTGTAAGTCTGGATGCTAGTGTACCCACGTGTCTTGTGCCACCCCAGACCCTAGGGGGATGAAATAGACCCTGAACTCCATGTTGTCAGCCAATGCAACATGCTCTCCTCTGTGCCCTCAGCTCCTGGCACATAATTGGTGGTAAAAAGTGTTTATTGAATAGCATGCATGAACGCATTAATAAGTGAATATAAGACAGAGTCTAACTTCAAAGTTCTTAGAGACTTACTGCAAGACAAGATTATCCGACATCAAACAATTAAAGAAGAGCACACGATAGAACATAATTAAGTTCTAAATCATCTGGTTCAGCCTGTAAGTGCTGGAGTTTCAGAGAAGAGAAAGATCAATGTGGGCTGGAGGAGTTAAGGATGGCTTAAACATAATTCCCCGACATTACAGTACCTTGGAAACAACAGAGCCTGTCTTAGCACTGAAGGGAGATAAAAGCGAATACACAGAGCCTTATTTACCCAGGGTTGTACAGCAGACCACCATGATATTGGGGCACTGAATTAATAACATTGGCCTTGGGGTAAATGCTGTTCAAGTGGATTTATTCCTCTACAGTTAATAATGGCTTTGACATAATTAATTCTCACTGTATTCTTTTTTTAAGATATTTTTTATCACGGTGAAATTCATAGAACATAAAATTAACCATTTTAAAATGTAGGATTCAGTGGCATTTAATACATTCACATTGTTGTGTAACTACTTCCTCCATCTAGATCCCAAACATTTTTATAACCCCAGAAGAGAACTCTTGTTCACTATATCCTTGAACCCCAAAGCAACATGATAGACTGAAGGAGCCCTGAAGTCTCACCTGAAGACTGTGATCAGGTCACTCACACCTGCCCCTGGGCCAGTTGCCAAAGATTTCTGGACCTCAGTTCCATCATTTGTAAAATGGGGGGAGTTTGATTAGGATAACCAAGGTCTCTTCTAGCTTTACAACACCGTAATTCTAAGCAAAGTTGTCTTTCATATTTGAAGATGCTTAGCATAAAAATAGATTTATTGGTTAACTATACTTTGCAAAAAAAAATCATCGTGCATGTGTGTGTGTTTTAAGGGACAGAGATGGGACAGGGGAGACTAGCTATGCACTACTATTTCTCTTTAAAAAGCCAAATATGAAAACCTGTTTCTAACTTGGGCTTTTACATTTTGCTTATAAATCGCATTATTCTATATGAAATTCTAACAAATTTTAACAACCACTTTAAGGGACACTTTGATTCATGGTTGATTCCATTTATAAACTTGGTTAATTAAATTCCTTTAAACATTTTAAATGGCAGTTATAAATTTACAGTGTTCTATTTCCTTTTTAACTACCTCATTTGACTGATTTAATAAACAAAAACCTCCCAGCTCCTTACATCCTTGTAAATCTAATCCATTAAACATATGAGTATGGGTAAACCTTAAGTTCTCCTAAATGTTTTAACCCTGTATGTTAATTTTACAAGATTCCCACTTTAGAGCACAAATCTAATGAATCACTCAGTTCACATCTTAAGCTAGTATCCCAAAACTTAACTGTTATTACAGAAGACAAAGTCTCTTAAATGTTACAAATGTAAGATAAAAAACAATATGCACAGAATTTCCAAATGCAAAATGCCAATGCATAACAGTTAAACTTCTTTCATTTTAAACCCCCTGGGTTAAAACATGCTTGCGTTCTAAGGAAATAATTATCCTGGACAAATTTGGGGGGAGGATTACTTTTCCAGGCTTTCCCCTCCCTCTCTGTACTGGCTGTGATTTCTTAAACGACTAGGGGTGTTAGCCACAAAGTGACCAGATTCTCGTCTGTCATTCCAGCATCCAGGCTAAAGCCACATCTACGGTCACTACTCGTGGTTTTCAACACTCAAGGAACAGAACGGTCATGTGGTCCTGGTTCTCCTCAGGTTACGATTTTAGATAATTTTTAAGTCATGCAGTGTCTGTAACCTCTCCTCAGGTAACCGCATACTTGATTGGATTCAATAATCTATTTGCCACTCCATTCCATTCTGATTTATTTTTTATTCTTCCTCTCTGTTAGGGCTTTGGAACTTGTATGGATATTAATATCATAACTGATTGAATTCTGCATGTCTCCGGTGGCCGTGTCTGACTCGAATTACAACTCCGACCGGCAATGTTCACGCATATACACGCCACACTAACACACTCCAAGATGCTTTTAGGCCCACCTAGGATCCTGGACAAGTTACTGGCCAACTTTGAATCCTAAATCTAAGCGTTTGCTTTGGGGAGTTAGAAGAGGGATATACAGGAACATCTGCATAAGTTGAATGTGAAGGTGCTTGTTAAAGAGACACGGATTTGACTGAGGATTTGAAATGAAATTCCGGACTAGCTCTGGGAACTGCCAATCAGCTGTGACACAGCCCCCGCCCCTATTCCCACTCTGCCCCGAAAATATTTCTCTTTCGCTGTAAGACTTTTAAAGACAACGTGAGGGATTCAGAAGTTCATTTCTCCCTCCTCTAGACTTAACACCAAAGCCCCTTGTACCGGCATTATCATAAAGCCCTGGTAATTGCTTGAACATGTTAATTTCTCTTGCAATGCCCGGGTTTCCTCTGACGGTATTTAAAGGATTGAACCAGTGACAGGGAAGAGCTGGAGAAAGAGGATTGGTCTGTGAATGCAGAAAGTCTGAGCTCAGAGATGGATGTGTGAGGACTCAAGTCTGCTCAACGTATTGAAACGGAGTTGCTCACAGCATCATCATCGCTGGTGGAGAACATTCTGCTCCTTCTCCTGTCTCTCCCCCACTCTTCTCAGAGCTCACCTCACAGCTAGCTTGGCCATAGGCTCTGCCTCCCTCCCTCCTTTCTGCTCCCTCAATCCAGAGACTGTAATCTCGCCAGAGAGTGGTAGATAGACAACCCCCCCCCATCCCCCACCCCCAAATCTTATTACTGTTGCTGCAATCAGAGCCGGGAGCGGTTTGAATGCACATATTGATAATCACAGCTGGGACTGCATAAGCAAAATAAAGCAGCAACGTAAGAGCTAGTGGACAGTCAGGGACCATGGAAAACCCATCGATTGTCGCCGGGGCTTCTTTCCGTAAAGCAGAACCAGCACGAAAGAGCTGAACCCTGGGTAATTTCTAGCAAACAATGTGCTGTAGAGCGTTATTTGTAGGTCCTGAAAATCGAAGTGGCACCTCCGGCTCCCCGGAGAACATGTTTCGTGAGTGTGGAACAAAGAGCCGGCGGCCGCTGGGACAGTGTCTCGCACTCTGCACACGGGGAGGGGGGGGGTGGCGGGGAGGGGATGTGGGCAGGTAGGACGGAAGCTGGGGGAGGCTGTGCTGACCAGTCCCTGCATCAGAGAAGTCTCCAAGACAGAGGCGAGCCAGCCTTCTTGTGTGGGGTCTGCCATTCCTGAGGCCAAAAATGTCAGCCCTGGCGCTCACCAGCTGTGTGACCTGCGGCTTCCCTCCTGCGTCTCTTGCAGGTTTTTGGTGAGAACTAAGTATGAAGAAGCTAGCAGAAGTGTCCACTGTGACCCAGAATCTTCGGATCACCCATGGGGTCCAGGGAGGGGACTAAAGATGACGCTCTCCTGCCCTTGTCCTCAGAGGGAAAACAGCGTGCCCTGTCATACACCCTTAGAGTCAACGGACTCAATGTGTTGCCCTCAAGAGGTCTTGCAAGTTATAAGAAGATGCCTAGAGATGTTCAAGAATAGAGATCCCTACACACACACACACACACACACACACATGCACACACACACACACACATACACCACATTTTCATTTAAGCAAGCAAGCAATCTATATGCATAACACACCATCGTGAAGCTTAAGGCACTGAGATATTTTGGTAAGATATTTGGTGGCAGGAAGCCTTCTGGTATTCTCAGATCACAATCAAGAAAATAATGACCCCTCTGCCTCCACATAAAGCTAAACCAGCCCCGACACCTTCTTA
This sequence comes from Mungos mungo, assembly GCA_004023785.1. Taxonomy (NCBI): domain Eukaryota; kingdom Metazoa; phylum Chordata; class Mammalia; order Carnivora; family Herpestidae; genus Mungos; species Mungos mungo. Next base: position 10,419 of record PISW01010011.1, read on the forward strand.
TTCCAAACAGAACACCAGGCAGCCTCCCTTGCTCAGCTCTTGGGGAAGTTAGCCTTAAGGGGAAGGCAGATCTACCCACGTTGCAGATTTTCCACTGCATTTGAGGCATCTGCCTGCTAAACTGGGTCAGAAACTACCGAAAATGGAAAAGTACCCACGAGCGGTTCACCTGACAGACTCAGCACACGCTGCTCCCCCTGCAGCCCGCACACTGGTGGGCAGGGGTGGGGAGGGAGGGAGAGGCTTGTTCCACACCCCCTCTCTGCCAGGCAAATCGGGAGAACATGAATAAACAAGCTGTGCCTTGAACAGCAAGGAAGGGACACGATGAACCTAATTCTGCCTGAGGCCCCAGGTTCTACTGGCCAAGGATTTCCTGGAAAATCAAACCTGCTTGGCTGGCTTCCCTGGAAAAGAAGGGAACCCACGAAAATGGCCCTCCATGACTTGGAAATAATCAAGGTCAGCCCCCTGCAGAGGGGGTCAAGTGGGTCTCCTTATATTTACGACAGGACAAGCAGGGGAGGAGACGGTAGCAATCGGTTCTGTGGTTTATCAGTGATTGGTCACTCTGGCAGGCAGGAAAAGAGTTTCCAGAAAATTAAACCACCCACACAACCAACCTAAGAAGGGGAACCAGGAACACTAGCGCGTCTCCCCTCGGAGCCTGGGGGTCACTCCACGACCTCTTGCCTTTTTGCCTGGTTTGAACTTCAGTGTTTTCTTTAATATATTATTTTATGAGGGTCTCATTGATTATCATAAGATAAATGATGTCACTTTGAAAAACAGTTTCTCTCTTTCATCATTTTAAATGAAGGCGACAATACATCAAACGGCAAAAACTCTCCTTAGGTTTGGGTTCTTTCTGGGCCCATATATTTTGCAAAATAGATTTTTCAACTCACTGGGAAGAAACCCAGAATGGGAAAGAAAAATGTAAGGGTTCCCTCTGCTCTCCTTGCCAATTTCCTTGAAGTTGCAAATCTGTCTTGCCTGGCCTGATGCAGGCTAATTGCCAAATTGCTGCTCCTCACTTTCCTACTTATTTAACTTCTTGGATGGTCTCCAGGCCTGGCTCCAAAAGGGCCACAAAAGGGTATAAATATGCTTTTTCCTGGGCAGGTCAGGGGAAGCCCCAGGACTATGCTAGTCATATCATGGCAACCATGTGCTCCCAGCAATACATCCCCGTCTCTGCCATCAGGTGCCCTGGACAGGATCGTCCCCATTGGTGGTCCACATGACCAACTGTCTGCTTGGCTTCCACGCGGTTCGCCAGTTGTACCCTGAGCTGCACGGCCAAACCTCAGCCTGTCGGTTAGGGGAGGGGTTGAAGGCAACCTTTCCTTACGTGCCTGGAAGTACCATATTTTATTTGAGTCATTTCCTAAGTGCCTGTTAGCTACTTCGAAGACAAGTTTTGGAGAAATGGCTCCTATTCTGGTTATGTAAAATGTCCTTAAATGCAAAGACTTCAGGTCATATGGGCTTTTCATATCCAACACTCGGGAGCAGGCATGGCTCCATGAGCAGCTTTTCAGTAAAAGTCAGTGCCTTAACTTGGGCTCAGAAGACTTGGGGGTGAGCCCAGGTTAGCCCAAACCTGCCACCAATTTACTAGGCAGGGGACTCATACCTTTCACTCTTCAAGGAACTATGGTGAGGACCAAATGATACCAGGGTTTTTTAGCCACAAAAGATTCCAGAAAACAGCTCCTGAGAAAACTGAATGTGGAGATGCATGAGCAGCAACCTCTTGGTCTTAGGAGCACCAGAAAAGACCTAGGTGGGGACACCCAGCTTCTTCCAAGTGTGGGTCTCATAGTCCCAGTGAAGGTGTGCACACTCAGGACAGCCTTAAATGCAAGTTCTGGAAACATCACATTCATGGTGTCACTTCCCTGCTCAAAAGCTGTCTGTGGTTCCAAATATATTTCAAAACCTCAGGTTCAGCATGCAGACCTGCCCAGGTTTCTCTCCTACTGCATGAACCGTCTTTTCCATTCTGACTAGTCCACTGGCTGCCACCAGAAGACAGCTTCCATTTCTCCAAGGTTCTTCCTAGAAGACCTTCCTTCTTGGGGTCGACACTCCATCTCACACCTCGTTGGCTGGGGCATCTTCTCTCCCCAGCCCCCCCCCCACACCTGGACCTTTCCCTCCTCTGGAGCAGAGAACTTATCATCACCACTCACAAGGCACTGCTCTCATGGTGGCTGTTTTGAGCTATTATTCAACTCTTGGAGTAAGATACAACTTTTTCCAAGTTTTTACCTTGTTTCTGCAAGTAGGTTGGGAACTCCTCAGAGGGGGGCAGGAACTATGTCTAATTCATCTTTATATCCCCTGGCAGACGGTAGGTGTTCAATCAATGCGCACTGAGTGATCAATATGAAAATCCTTCTATCTCCAGAACTTTGTTTAGATCCAAAAGCAGAGAGAGCAGAAAACAGTCTTGCTCAGGGACCTCGTTGAGAGCTCTCCTGTGCTGTGATTACAGGCCTGGAAAAGAGCCCTGTTCCTCTATTTACCTCACTTCTCCGGTGCTTCCAATGCCTCACAAGGAACACAGTGTGTTTTACAGAACAAGCACGGTAAAGCTCTGCAAGTAGTCCTACTTCTCTCTCCCTCCCTCGCTGTTTGATCTCCTCCAACATAGCTGTTCAGTCACAATTTGATGTAGCTTGCTAATAATTGCTACCATTTATTGAGTGCCTATTGTATGCTTAGCCCTGCATTCACCACTTCTTACTTGTGATTTCACCTAATCGCGATGCTAACCCTTTGAGATGGGTTCTATTGCTCATGTGAAAGGTATTAAAAATAGCAGTAAAGGTATTATCCAGCATCATGTGGGTGGCGGAAGCATGACTGACATATCTCTCACCCCCGTCTTCCTCTCAAAGCCCCTATTTAAAAACTACTGTGAAGTGCAAGGTCGACTCTTCATCGTAGTGTGGGAGGCTGGTACACTGTATGGACAGACCTGCACTGTCTTCTTCTTCATACGGTCCAGCAGCCGGATGCAGTGCTTCCTTGTGGTTATTCCAGAGAAGATAGAGCAATCAAAGCCACCCTACTGATGCTCAGGAACAGGTCAACTGATTCCTTCATGGGGTACAGCATGTCCTGATCCATGCCACACCATAACAGGTGAGTGACATGATCACGTGGTATTGTAGAAAACTCAGTACTGACCAACAAAACACACAGAACATTCATACATTCATTCACTCACTCGTCCATACAGCAAGTGTTTGTTTATTTATTTTTAAATTTTTTAATGTTTGAGAAAGACAGACAGAGCATGAGCAGGGGAGGGGCAGAGAGAGAGGGAGACACAGAGTCCAAGGCAGGCTCCAGGCTCTGAGCTGTCAACACAGAGCCTGAACCAGGGCTCAAACCCACAAACTGTGAGATCATGTCCTGAGCCAAAGTCGGACATTTAACTGCTTAACCCACTGAGCCACCCAGGTGCCCCATAAGTGTTTATTTATTGAGTGTCTAGTATATTCCAGGCACTGTGCCAGGATTGTGGGGCAAACAATAATCAATACTCAGCCTTGAGAGGCCCACTACCTAGTGAGAAAACAGATATGCAGACACATAATTACAGAGGCGAATCAGAGGGGTGAGCAATGTTTGCAGGAGCTTGGAGGAGCAGAAGCCAGCTGTGCCTGGGGAGGTCAGGGGAGGCTCTCCTGCAGCCCTGGAGGTCCTGTTCTCTCTTCTCAAAGACTTTCATGCACATTCACATTTGACACCTGTGTCTCTTCCCACTTCCCCCTCCGTCTTTCATAATACTGGCAGGTACTCCAGAGAAGGGAAATTTGACTGACAACTCAGCTTAGAAGCTCTGGGAGCTGCCAGAGACATGATAGCAGTTCTGAGTCTTGTGGAGAGACCACGCGGTGTGGGCAGGAGGGACAAGCTAGGAGGAAAGACACGGGATGGAGGAGAGGACTGAAGTAGACCGCCTACCCGGGAGCACCTCAAATCTCTCTCTCTCTCTCTGTCTTTTTCTCTCTCTCACTCTCTGGATCTCCAGAACATGTACTCCCTGGCCACTGCTAGAAACAAAGCAAAAAAACTAATGCATTTAAAACAGGGGGTGGAGAAGCACGCCTAGGTGGTCTAGTGGTTAAGCGTCCAACTTCAGCTCAGGTCATGATCTCACGGTTCGTGATTTCAAGCCCCATGTTGGGCTCTGTGCTCACAACTTGTAGCCTGGAGCCTACTTCAGATTCTGTGTCTCCCTCTCTCTCTGTCCTTCTCCTGCTTGTGCTCTGCCTCGTTCTCTCTCTCAAAAATAAACATTAAAAAATATAAACAGACACACAAATATATGTACATATATGTGTGTATATATACAGGTGCACATATATACACATGTATACACACACACACACACACACACACATATATATACACATGCACATATACATTTCAGAGCCTACTACTTCCCCACTAAGTTCAGTGCCCCTTATCCTGTCCTCTCTATGCACAAATAGTTAATACCCCAGTTTGAGGTGGTGTGGGATCTAATCTGGCCTTGAGCCACCTAGAACCCATCAGCAGGCTTGCCTAGTCCCTTGTCTAAGAAGCCATCATGATAGAAGTTAATTCAGCACAGCCAAGCTCGTGATGATGGAGGACAGAATGAATCAATCAAAACATTCATATATATTTGATGAACAAGAATCTTGAATGAAAGAGTAAATGAAACGTTACTGAGGCCCTCCTATATACCAGGGCCTGTGCCAGAATGTTTAAGAGTATTACTTATTTTAATCCTCATACCAACTTTATGAGGTAAGGATTATTATCTTCATTTCGATGGCAAAGATTCTGAGAGTCATATTGGATGGGGTTTTTTTTTTTTCATGATAACATAAACATGCTAGTAAGTGGCCAAACTGGAGTTGAGTGGGGTCTCCACTGTTTCACAACGGAAAGTGTGTGTTCTGCTGGATGGTAGGCACTCAGGAGAAGTGCAAAAAGTAGAAGGTACTTGAAGAGCTCATGGATTGGTGGATAGAAATAATAGGCCTTTCAGATTCAACCGCAGTGGAGGGCCAGAACAGCCATCCATAAGAGAGAATACAGTGAGGCATGTCACAGGGATTCAGAGGGGAGAACTCAGGTCCTGCCCAATCTACACAGACGCCATGAGGAAGGGCAGAGTTCTCAGCTCAGGAGAACATGGTGGCTCCTTAATGAGTGCCAGGTTGGTCTGGTGCAGATGGATCAATGGAGAAGCAAAAGAGAAAGCTCAGAAACAGGCCCATGGGTAAAAATAATTTACTCTGTGATAAAGGCAGCATTTCAAGTTAGTAGGCATCCGATGGCTTAGTCAATAACTGGTTTGGGGACACCTGGCTTAGCCATTTGCAGAAAAGAAAAGCTATATTCTGGCTTTATACAGCACATTTTAAAAAATTCCAAAGGAATTAAGAATTTTCATGAAAATAATTCTAAAAGAACCCTGAGAAAATACACTTAAATATCTTAACTAAAAGGGGGAGTTTTTTTCTAATTATATTTGCAAAGAAAGTTTTACAAATAAAAGAACATTCAACTTCATAAAAATTTTAAACTCCAATATATCAAATCAAATACTATTAACATTTAAATGCTGCACAACAAACTGGGAAAACATTTGAAACCTACATGAGAGACAGACGTTCATATATGTGACATATAGGATGCATTTACAATCAACAAAGAAAGATGCTTCAATTGTTTTTTAATTGGCAAAGGAACCAAACAGCATCGTTCCCACATCAGAAATGCCAATAGCCAATAGGCTTGTGAAAAAAATCTTCAAAGTCACTAAATTTTAGAGGCAAATTAAAATTTTAAATTGGAAAAGTGGTTTTTTTTTTATTTTATTTTTTGGAGATGAGCATATTTACGTGGTTCCAAAATCAGCAAACAAAGGATAAAGCAAAGAGTGTTCCTCTTACCACTGTTCCCCATGTGCCTAGTGCCCACCATACTCCCAACAGGCAGCCATTGTTACAAATATCTTCTATATGCTTGTAGAGTTTCTTTTTATGTATACAAGCAAATATCAGTATGCATTATTATTTTCCTCTCTTTGAAATAAAATATAGCATATTTTATATATGTATTCTCACACCTAGCTTTTTCTGCTCAACAATATATATTAGACAACTTTCCATATGGGTATATCATAGTTTTTCATTGTTCACATGTACAATAATTTATTTATATACTTTCTAATCTTTTGATCTTACAAACCATGCTGCAGTGAATAACCTTGAAACATACATCGTTTCTCAAATATGCCAGGGTATCTGGAGAATGAATTCCAAGAAGTGAAATTACTGGGACCAAAAATATATACATTTTTAATTCTGAAAAAGGTTGCCAAATTGCCTTCTACAAGGGCTTTATCAATTTACACACACCCCCAAAATGTATGAGTGTGCCGATGTCTCCACAGCCTTGCCAACAGAGTGTGCTATCAAACTTCTGGAATTTACCAAATAAATGAGCAGAAGTGGTATCTCAGGATAGATTCAATTTGCATTTCTCTATTATAAGTGAGTCTGGGCACCTTTCCATATATTAAACAGCCATTTTTATTTCTTTTTCTATAAAATGTGTGTTTATGTTATTCAAAATATTTCCCATTTTTTCTTTAAAAGATAATACAAGAACCCAGACCCAGACTATAAACAGTAAAAACAGATAAAAGTATTTTTCAGGGGTCATTTGGCAACATACACCAAAATACATAAAGTGTGACTATTCTTTGATTCATAAACTCCATTTGTAGAAAGGCTCCATGAAAAATCATAGCTGTAGAAAGATGTATCCATATAAGGATGGGCGTCACAGCATTATTTATGTCAAAAAGCCAGAATCTGTCTCTCTCTGGATTTTCTTGGGTGCTCACTTACATTTCCCTCTGCACCTTTTTTCATTAATCTGGCTTTTCTCCTGCCTATCAGCGTCAATCACTGCCCATTGCCTCACAATGGTCAAGACTATCTACAATAACCAAGACAATCTACACTGGCTAACTGTGTTACATCAGGGCCAGTGTTGGCAACTATGTGAGCCAGCCTCTCTGAATCCGAATTCCAAATTCCTGGGAGAGGGAATATCGCTGTCTCAGGAAGACTCTATATTGGGAGGAGGATGCTATGCTTCGGTAATAATGTTTGAAGAAGAGAAAATTCTTGTCTAGTGGCTATGACAATAGAGTAGTCCCGGCAGTTAGAGCTTTGGAGCATGCACCCCTTCAACCTAAGTACCTTCCAGGACCCCAGAGATGGTAAAAGAAGGGTTCAGAACCCAGAAGTTTAAGGACACAAGAATGGTTCAATGGGTTACAGTCATTATCTATCATATTACCAACTTATTTCTTCAATTGGCTGGCAGTTAAAAAAAAAAAGCCTATCAAACTAAGCTGTAATTCCTGTGATTTTTGTGCTTGAACAAGCAGCCACTTCTTGTGAATAGGGAAGAAAACATCTCAGCTGCATATACATTCTGATAGGGAAAAAATATTACTTCTGATGTCTTGAGAGCGTTTTGCACCTGCAAAACCTCTATGTTGCTTTTGCTTTGTGAATGCAAGGGGAAGGCTTGCATAATTTCTTTGTTGGAGGATAAAAGGCCTCTGGTGAGTGGAGGATTTTCCATCAGTTTATCCTAAGCCCAGGGACAAATATGAGAGTCATTTCAAAGTGAGGAGACTTGATGAGTAATTTGATATGGTAGGCATGTAAGAGAGAAATCTGCTTTGGAATTTCTAGCTTGAGAACTTAAGTGGATCACACTAAACAGAGTAATCTGGAGTGTAGAGAAGGACAGAAGTGGAAATCAACATAATGGGTTCAGTTTGGGTCATGTTGATCTTGATATGATATACTTCTACAGGTGTCACAAGTCCGGAAATCTGAAGTGAGTCCGACTCTAAAATTTTAGCCCTTGGGTGTTCTAGTTTGGGCCAGAGAGCCTGAACACAGACTTGGGTGCAGGTAGTTTAGTTGAGAGACGATGCCAAGGAGCAGAGTAAAGGAGACAGGTGAGTGAGGCGGGGAATTACAAAAAGCCAATAACAGGTATGTTGTTCAGTTGCTTATCTCAGTGGGAAACTGGGGCTCAATCTCACTGGAGACTCTCAGAGAAACCATGTGGAATGCTTGGAGTAACCACTTCAGAACGATCCTTTCAAAGATGGGAAGCTGGGACATTGATCTACTTCCATCCTCTATCAGCTGACAGTTGCACCCATGAAATGTTAGGTCCTCCATACTTTCCGCACTCAAGCTGGGCCTGGCATAGCTTCAGAAGAAGCTCTGAGGCAGGACAGTGGAAACACTGAGAGCAACCATGAAGTTCTTCAGCATGGCTGCACTAAAATCCAGTGGGCCAAAGGGATGTGGTACATGGCACATAACGCATTTTCTACAGAAATCAAGAGTATTTGGGTCATATTTGACAGTATAGAGTAGATAAGATTGGTGAATCTAGAAAGAAGAGAAGAGGCATAGGAACTGAATTTCAGGACTCAGAAGAAAGAACAAAGAGTGATCAGAGAGGCAGGAGAACCAGGATAGTGTCACATCAGCCAAAGGAGACATGATTGTCAAGGAGAGAAGATCAATGGCACCAAATGCTGAAGAGTTAAAATGGGCTGAGGTCATTGTTGACCTTGATGGTTAGAGTGGGGACAAAAGCTACACTGCCTTTCGAGACAGTAGATATAATATGAAGAAAGTATAAGCCATTCCTTCAAGAACTTTGTTTTTAAGGGGAAAGTGAGATGTGCTGGTAGTTGGAAACATGGGGGCAGGGGGGCAGTGATAATGCTGGTAAACTTAACAACCAACTCTGAGGACCCACACACCAACCCCCTCCTGATTTATAGCATTGTCTTATGTCTATAATGTGAATACTCTCACTGAGGCTGATTTCAGTCTACTAACATGATGCCAATTGTCTTGCAGAATTCCTAAAATTGTAGCAATCAGCTCTTGTGAGGTGGTACAAGTTATTTCCAACACCTCACTGAATGGGAAATTAAGAAATGTTATTGTTGATCTTCTTGTTCTTATTGATTGAAGAAAATTATAATTGAGGGGACTGAGCCAATGGAGAGGGAGAGGCAGAAGATATAGGGACAAGTAGAGTACAGTGAAAATTCTTGAAGCCAAGTCCTGAAGAAAGCAGAAGGGAATGGAAAATAAACACAATGGCTAGTCACATGAGGATGGAGTAGAGACAGGATTGGAGGCCATAAAGAGCTAGAGGCCAAATGGAGAGGCATTGAGGAAATCAGGTGCATGCTTTGGAGAGTTCATAAGAGTTGGGAATACTTAAGACCTCAGACTTAAGAAGAAGCAGCACGGGAAGAAAGTACAATGGGAATATGGAGCGGAAAGGAGAAACATTAGGGAAAATACAGGCCTGGGTGTGAGTACCAACTTCACAGCTTACCTGCTGGGAGAGCTGGGCAAGTGACTTAAACTCTTAAACCTTAATTTCCTCATCAGTTAAAAAAATTGGATAAAATGCCTACTTCAAAGGATTCTCGTAAGGGTTAAGGAGGTAAGTATGTGAGTGTGAGTAGCTGAATATAATAGGAGTAGAGTTTGTTGAGCACTTAACCTTGTGTCAGGCACCAACGTCACAATAATCTTATTTAATCTTTGCATGGGGTAAATTCTGTTATATCCCAATTTAACAGGTGAGACAATGACCTCCAAGTGCAGAGAACTAACACTAGAGCTAGAATTTGTACTTGAGCATTCTGACACCTCTATTAAGCACTGCACAAAACTGCTTCCTATGACATCTGGCACTATGGAAGCCCAGGGGTGACAATTTTATTCCTTCCATGAGAAGGGAGAACTGGTGGTAGTAGTATTAACAAATGACCCAGGAATAATGTTTAATTGGAAGCGAATCAAAGAATCACTTCACAATATTCACCAGTGAGGTCAGAAGTCATAAATTAGTCATAGTGTCAATCAGCACAGTCCATAAATGGTCATGAAATTGAACGAGATACTAGTTTCTTTCCTGTGAGGAGGTTTTGACTGAAATGCTGGAGGGATCAGGAGGGCCCTGAGACTTCCAGGTGAGGGAAACAGAGAGGCAGGGGTCAGAACATCACTTTTCTCTGCTAGAACAAGTCCTACCTATATGGTTGCCCAGAAGGACAAGCAGAGGGTTCCATGGAAGTCCAGTATGTGCAATCTAACAGGGATTTCAACAACAGTCTTGGTCAAACCAATTCCCACATCCAGGTCAACGTAGCCAAGCTGTCTTTTGTAAAAACCAATGGTCTTGGCATGTTTCCCCCTTATTAGTTTGGGATGGGGAAGAAAAGTCAACTCTTGAGTGTTCTGGAAACTAGAAACCAGGATGTTGTCTTTCAATGGCTATCACCTGGGATCAGAGAGGTAACAATGGTTCTGGACACCTGGCCTACTTATCATCTAAGTCAATGAGAACTTTGACAAACTGACAGGATTGTTCGTTCATTCTGGGCAACTTCTTTTTCTTTTTTAATGTTTATTTATTTTTGAGAGAGATCAAGCACGAGCTGGGGAGGAGTAGAGAGAGGGAGACATGGAATCAGAAGCAGGCTCCAGGTTCTGAGCTGTCAGCACAGAGCCTGACATGGGACTCAAAGTCACAAACCGTGAGATCATGGCCTGAGCCAAAGTCATACACTTAACCAACTGAGCCATTCAGGCGCCCCAATTCTGGGCAACTTCTTATAATACTTGAGAGTAAGAGAGATTCACAGCATAGAATATATGACCTAGACTTTGTGCTTCCACAATAAACTCTCTGGTTCCCACACGAGAAAGCAAGAAGGGGACTCAGAAAGCCACCTTTGTTTTTTTGTGCAGCTGTACACGGCATGAAGTGTGCAGTTCTATTTACTGCTTGGGCATCTTGTAAACCAAGGCCAGTGGTTCACCTATGAACAGCTGTCAGGAAAAAATGTCAATAGCCTACAGCTTTGCATCTTGAGGACCAAACCCATCCTGGGCCCACCTTCCATGGGGAGGGGCCCTGTTGAGCTTCCAGGCCACAGGACATTGAGTGGTGGGAGTCATCTCTCATCTCCTGTAACAAAGAGATTTTTGCAGGCAGGCCCAGCAGTTGTGAGTATGACAAACTGTCTCATATTTTTTAATGAAAAAATGATACTTCATCTTTCTAATGACAGAGAACTTGGAGGTGGCTTACTGTAATATATGCCTTTTTTAATACATGGCTCGTCATCTCAGAGCAATGGCGATATGAAGGATGGAGCAGCAGACAAAAGGTTAATAGAGCATCGGGCCTTTTTTAATTGAAAAAATGACTGAGGGACCCCACAGCAGACTGAGTGGTAATAGCATTACAGACCATAAGTACCATTCCAGAGACTTACTATTCATCTGGGGGTAGAGCAATGGACATCAAACCACATCACCAAGCCTCAGCGTGAACGGGGATCCATTCCCAAGGAGGTTAATAAGCAGCACACAGTCTTTTTCAAAAAGATATATATCTTTAAGAATACATCTCTCTTTTTTTATTGTTCTTAATTTACTATTACCTTCTAAGAAATAAACACACCATGTGTTGGCCCAATGTGAACCAATTCTTCTTTGTCAGTATGTCTGACTCAAATTTAGTCAGATTTTTGCAAGACCAGCTCTCATTCTGGGAAAAGTTTTCTTTTTTTCACTCAGGCAATAGAAAAAAAATATTTTAGCTTCAAAGATTCAGGGTGACGCAGAAAATGAATCATTTTTAATGGGCTATGGGATCTAAGAATGAGGTAATGGGTGAGGAAGTGCTTTGACGGTATAATATGTAAATATGAGCTTCTTCTTCAGCTTGATCTTCATGTAACTACATTTGTTCACATTTTCAGTCTCCCAGGGTAACTTGAAATCTTCTGAGTCTTGTAAGGTATAGGGCTGAGCCCAAGAATGGAAGTCTCAGCCCAAAGTAAGGAAGGGGCTACATTTAACCTTGAGCTTCCTAAGCACTTCCCAAACAAACACAGCAAGCCTATTCAGAGGAGGACTTAGGAGCTGCCCAAGCAAGAAGGGTAGCCATGGCTGACGATGGGGCCTGTCGCAAAACTGTGCTGAGCTTAGGAGGGGCCAGTGCCCTCAGCCCCATCATACATCTGCACCCCTCCTGGGTGGCACCCTGCTGCTTTGACTCATATGGAGAGGGATGGAGTGGTTAAGATCAGCAAACATAAGGAATCTCCCCCTACACAAGGCCTGGGCTAATATGTTACTGCAGATGACATAAGGGTGAGAAAAAAGCCATCTTCCCAGCTAAGAGCTTTCAATCCATGACTATGACACAATCACTGTGACCCCTCTGGATCTCCCTGAGTCCCCCAAAAGCACTTTTCTGGTCTAAATTACCAGAATGTGTGCTCCCGGCAATGCTCTTGCCCCCCAACAGAAATGCTTTGAGGAATTCTCCTACTTCTTAGAAGACGAGTAAGAATTTACTTCTACTCATGATGACTCAAAATTTTTCTGCTAAATACCAATCTAGGAAGATGACTTTGTCAAAGGGCTTTGCTGACTCTGAAAGTGACAAGGAACATCTAGAAAGGGTCATTGCCACCAAGCATAACCTTGCAATGAGCCTCCTTTGCCGTGTCCTACCGAGTCTCATAGAACACGCATCTGCTCTGCTGCTGTTCCTGTTTCATTTCATGGAAATCACACCATTTCCAAAGTCAAAGTAAAATCAGTCTGCCTTTCTACTCCAAAACGATGGTGGATTTTTAAAGTCTAGTCTTCCCAGACTTTGAGTATCTCCAAAAGATAAATGGGGGTGGGAAAGAAACGTTTCAGCTCTCTGAGAAGTTAAGGGACACATCACATGTGTCCCGTGCAGTCCTCCACTGTCTGGAACAGATAGAAAGGACGAGTAGAAGGTTTGACACCATCTGCATCAAAATTTGGGGGCTGGTTGATGAGGGGTTCATTGGGGCTAATTTGAAATGCACAGGCTAGAAACATTCTCCCTGGAGAACCCATGCTAGCATCTTAGCTCCCCTTTGCTGAGAGACGATGGTCTACAATTCACTGTCGGCTGCTCCAGGGAGCTCAGAGAAATGATGTGTACATGGACCTAGTAGAAAACATAAAAATAATAAATGAAACTAATAATGCAAAAAGCGTTCGGAAATAAGTAGTCCCTTCTGACATGAGCTCTGCTGGAAGCCTTGAAGAACGAAGGCTGGAATATTAAATGAAAGATGTAAATTGTAAAAATTGGAGCAGTAAATTTTCCTTTGGAAGAAGAGGGAGCCAACAGTTCTGGTCAGTGGGAACCGAGCTGGCAGAAGCTAGTTTCCAGTTCAGATTCAATCCTAGGAGGGTGCCCCTCCACACACACCTCTTCCCCAAAGGGGTTCAGGCGCAGGGAGGTGTGGGGAGGGAAAGGGGGACAGGTGAGCAGAACTTGCAACCTGTCATCCTTGTAAAATAAATGTGCTTTCTCTGGGGACGGTGAGGGCTCGATGGGCTCGATGGCAATGTAGGACTGCATTTCCTTGTTAAACCTGTTCCTTTCCCAGCAGAGGCTTCTTTGCCACTGTCGCTTCTCCCCTGAGATGCCCAACCAAGGAAATAATGCCACAGCGTCAAGTGGAAAATCCTGACAAGGATGAACAGAAAAACCTAACGAGGCAAACCTGCATGGATTTGATTGAAATGTATTTCCAAGTGAATGCAGGACTACAGGATAGAAACGTGGAGGTGTTTGGGCTATTTTGCTCTAAAAACAAGGCAAGAACAGAGGGAGGGTGGAAAGACCCTCCTGTAAAGAAGAGACTCCTCTTCGATTCACTTGTATGTTGATGATTTTCTGATCTTAGCCATGGTGCTGACTTAATTTCATTTGGCCAGTCATTTTCAGCTGAACAGTGGGGCTGTGCCAATCCAGAGAAGACAAATCTCACCAAATTCTGCCCTTTGCCTGAGGCAAGTGTGCCACACGACCCACTTCTGAACCCAGCCTGGGATCACCTCCCCCTGCCCACCGTCCCCTACTTTGGGCAGGTGGAAAATGGAGGCCTCGGAGCTATGGGGTCAAGAGCAGAAGCCCGTGGCGCCCTGCTGGCCTGGTCCCTCACTGCCGCTTCCCAGTCTGTCAATCCAAGATGCAAAGGAAAAGAGCAATCTGGGATTGACAGCACCCCCTCACAGCACATTATGCCTGACGCCCCCAGCCCCCCAAAGTCAGCATCAGTAGCCTGTGGGGACAGACCTGGGGTCCAGTCCTTTTGCTCACTAACTCGGCACACGGGCTGCATTTATTAACTTATTACTCACTCAGTCACTCTCTACCGAGCCTCAAGGAAGTACCAGGCACTGGGTCTATAGTAGTAAGAGGAGCAGGTGTGACGGGGGCCTCCAAGGGGCTTTGTGCAGAAACACTCAGAGGCCCTGAGCATCCAGGGAAGGTGGGAGGAGATACGATTCCTGTCCTCCAGAGGTCTCCATCCAGCCGGGGAGATTAGGTTTGGGCTGCACAAGTGAAGGAATGCATCTTAATTTCCCAGAGGAGAGAAGCATGGCTTGGGTGGGGTAAGGAGCAAAGCCGGGTCAGAGCTCTGTCTTCCACTCCAGGGCTCCAGCATGTGATCAAGCGTCTTCCAGAATGCTTTCTCCTGGGACACTGGTGCCTGAAGTGACTCCACTTCGGTCTGCACATCCTCTGTGCCTTCCCAGCCGAAGCACAGTCCAAGCAGCCCGAACCAACCAGCCGGGAGCGGTCCTGTGTCCTTGTCTCTCTGTCAATTCAGCATCAATCGGCTCTCTTCGTGTCCTAGGGCTGCTGCAACAAAGTGCCACAAACTCAGTGGCTTAGAACAACAGAAATGTATTTTCTCACAGTTCTGAAAGCTGTGAGTTCAAAATCAAGGTGTCGGCAGGGCCTTGCTCCCTCTGACTGTGGGAAGAATCCTTTCCTGCTATTTCCAGCATCTGGGGGTGGCCAGCAATCCTGAGCCTTCATTGGTTTGTAGACATAACACTCCCATCTCTGGCTCTGTTGTCACATAGCATTCTCCTTGTGTGTCTCTGTCCCTGTATCCAAATTTCTCCCTTCTTATAAGGACACTAGTCTTCTTGGAGTAAGGGTCCTCCCTACTCTGTATGACTTCATCTTGCCCTAACTAATCATATCTGCAATGACCCTATTTCCAAATAGGTCATATTCTGAGGTCATACTGGGGACAGACCTTTTTTGGAGGACACAATTCAAGCCAAAACACAGACTACACCGATCAGCTCACAAAAGGTCCCTCATGGAAGCTTCCAGAACGATGGTGCTATATAGAGGCAAAAAAGAAACAGCCTCTGTGTCTCCTCCTTCACCATGACTACTGTGTACCAGAAGGTGCCTTCAGTCAATATTTATTGAATGATTCTTTTCAATCTCCTGAGAAACTCACCCCAAACATCACTGTACCTATTTTTAAAAACAGAATCACAGCAGCTGCTAGTCTCTCAAAAGTGCAGCTTAGTTTCATAAAATCCCCACTCATTTTCTCCACCAATATTTATTGTACACACTCTTTGAAAGACACCATGCCAGCCACTGTGGTGGCTACAGAACTTTTCTTACATTCACATAAAGTAATGGTGGTGAAGATAAAATAAGAAGACAGTTGACCACGGCATGCCAACGTTTTTAACTGCTGCATCCCCTCCCGGGGAGGTAGCTGAGATTTAGCTGAGGTATGTATCCGTATCATGCACCATTCAAGGAGGTAAGGGCAAAAGCAGTTTCCTTAGCCCATGAGTGAGCCGAGCCACCCACCTGTGTGATTCTCTTCATGTCGGTGTCTATGCCTGCCAGAATGGTAGTCCCTAGCCCTATGTGGCTCTTTAAATTTAGTATTAAACTCACTAAAATTAATTAAAAATGTAAATTCACTTTCCAAGCATCCCATAACGCATGTCGTACCCCACTGGATGGCACAGATCTAGGTGTCCACCACTGTGGGAGTTCTACTGGACAGCACTAGTCAATGCAGGAGCTGGAGTGGAGGGGTAAGAACACTGTTGCTCTGTAAAGCCAAAATGGTTCCCTTAAGAAAGTCAGTGCTTGACCAGATGAGGAAAGTGAAAAGGATGTAAAAATGGGCCTCGAATAGAAAATCAAAGTTGTGTGAAAGCAATTATCCATGGCGAAGAGTGTAAGTTGTGATCAGGATACCTGCAAAGGTCCAGGGCACATTGCTTGTGGATGTCATGGGTCTACTCTGTGGCCACTGTCCCCCAAGAAAGTGGTGGGTGCCACAAGAGGAGCGCCATGTCAGGAGGATGCATAAATTTAAAAAAAAATTAATGTTTTTTACTTATTTTTGAGAGAGAGAGAGACAGCGTGAGCAGGGGAGGGTCAGAGAGAGAGGGAGACACAGAATCTGAAGCAGGCTCCAGGCTCTGAGCTAGCTGTCAGCACAGAGCCCAACATGGGGCTCGAATCACGAATCATGAGTTCATGACCTAAGCCGAAGCCGGATGCTCAACCAACTGAACCCCCCCAGGTGCCCCTAGAGGATGCAGATGTGTAGCTGAGAGGCACCCTCTGGCTGTGGAATCATAGAAATATTTATGGAGAAGAGGCATCTAGGATGAACCTGGAAGGTTCGGTGAGGTTCAGACTTGCAGAGATGACAGAGCCACTGAAGAAAGGTTTGTCACACTCCCTAGATGCAAAGCAACAAGAGAGGATGATGTTTCCATTCTTGGGATTCCAGAAACTCTAGCAGGTGCATATGAATTAACAAAGAAGCTCACAGTACAAATGATTTATACCGATGCATACATAAGGTGCCAAAAGCGTACAAACCATTAATAAGGTAAGGCAAGACGAGGCAAGATAAGAAAGTCTCTCAGCGACTATTGAATACTGAAAATGAACTGAGGGTGGAAGGGGGAGGGGGGTAAAAGAGGTGGTGGTGATGGAGGAGGGCACTTGTGGGGAAGAGCACTAGGTGTTGTATGGAAACCAATTTGACAATAAACTATTAAAAAATAAAATACTGTAAAAAAAAAAAGAAAGTCTCTCAGCTGTGAGAGACCCACCTTTTAAAAATTAACAGCCCTCAGTTCTGCTGGTTCTTTCTCAAAGGCTCTAAGAATTAGAAAGTGGGAGACACTGCTTCTCCAGTCCCGATCTGCTTTGGGAATCCACTGACAGCCTAGCTCGTCCAGGCTAATAGGGCAAAACTAACATTTATCATAGCAACTGCTTTACTGTATTTGCCAGAAGCCACACACCATGCTTTCTGCTGGGGGACCCTTGCTCTTGCATTGAAGGTGAAATGTCCTTGACCACCATCCCCCCGCCACCTGTGAAGCCCAAGTCCCTCCTGAAGATTTCTGTAACTTCCTGCTAGACCCAGAGACTCCTCTCCCTCAGCCCTCATTGTCCCTGCCATCCCAGGACCCTCCCTGAGCTACGTGGACCCAAGCATCCTACCTCCCTAACCTGACCAGCATCCATCAGGGATCTGGCCTCACCAAGCATTTCTGGAATCTTCCCTGGAAAAACTGGGGGAAAGGTCACTTGGAAGGGCACTCTGCATACCATTTTCCCACTTTATTTGCCCTTCCCTTCTCCCACCCCTACCTGTGAAAGCCCGGTCCTGCCTTCTTCCCCTTCCCCCTCCAGTTCCAAATCACCTGCCTGTACTTTGCAAAGCAGCTTCGGTCTTTCTCTGAAGCCGTGACTGGTCAATACCCAGGCCCTGGGGGCTCAACCCCAAGTGGGCTAATCAAGGGATTCTTTCCACATCAGATACTCTCCCTTATACCAGCTCCAGAGAAAATAACATTTTTCTCCATCTCAATTCAGATTCAGTATCTCACATCATCTTCTCCATGGTCCTATGGAGAGGTACAATTATTGCTCTCATTTTGCAAATGAGGAAACTGAGGCTCAGAGAGGTTAAGTGATCCGGTGAAGGTTACATAGCAGGAAAGTGGTCGGACCAGTTTACAAGCACCACGTCCGTGTGGTTCCAAAGCCCTTAGCCGGACTCTCCCACCCGGAAATGTCCCCGTCAGAACCTTATTCTGCCTAACGGGGAATGGGACCAAACCAGTCACAATACAGTGAGGTTTTACAGAGCTCTTTCCAAGCTGTTTAAAATGACTGGGAAAATGGAACCCTCTGGAAGACATGTAAGATGATGCTTGGTAAGAATTCTAATGAGCTCACAGTCTCTGCCGTGCATGTCTGGACTGTATCTATTGAGGGTCAGAAATGAGGGATTTATTTTCTCCGTGAATCAGAGAATAACTATTGTTATTATTTAGCATTGATTAATTGTTCCTCTGGCCCTCTGAGCCTCTCCACACAGTTCCCAGAAAATCATTAAGCTTCCAGGGCTGGCTGGGCCTTGACATTCTGGGCAAAGAGCTGCACGTTGAGCCCTGCAAGAAGAAGCCGGGCTCAGAGTGACCAGGCAAGAGAAGGACCCAGCCCCCAGCAATATGCTCCCTCCACCACCCCTCACCCCCACAGTGGCTCCCAACAGGACCCAAGCAGGGAGCCAGAAAGCACAGACAAGACAACGAGCAGGCTCCGACTGTCTTCTATGTTGAGGACTCAGGGAAATGCATCCATATTGCGTAATTACTAATAAGAAAGGGGTGCTTGCTCTTCAGGGTAATTATAGCCACCACCGCCTCAGCCGCATTTGCGCGCCTGATTAAACGGAACGTTGTAAAGGGAGCCGAGCAGTGAATTTTCATCCTGACATCCAATAACACTCCCTGACCCTTTGGATATTGTCCTCCCAGAGGGCAAAAATATGAATAAATTACGGTCCTGACAACCTTGACACTGAGTCGAGGTGGAATGAAAAGCTCTCCGGGAGAAAAAATCTGACATTACATTTGTGATCACAGAGAATAAAGAAAAATTCATATCCTAATTTTGCTAAATTTAGGCCTGACGGGAAGAACAGAGAATACCTTTGACCTGATGTTTATTCAGGAGGCGAGTGGCTCTCTGCACTTAAAGCCAAGATATGGCCTCCGTCATTCAGCATTGAGGTGAGAGTTACTAGTTCCCATGGACAATTTTTATTGATTAGAAATGGTCAACCCTGGGATAACGCCATCCAGAGGAGTTGGCTCTGAAACATTATTGTTAAATAGTTAACAGTGCTGCTTCCGCTAAGGTCAAATGTATGTCCGGCACGTGGGGCCATCTGTCATATGTGAGGAGCCTCGTTTACAGACAGACAACCAAGCTAAGGCCATCAACCTGAGATCTGCTAAGCTGGGAATTTATAACAGTTGAGCAAAGGAAGGTTGCCTCTTGTTTTAGGTTCTGTCAGGGGGTGGGGGAGGAGCAGAGACCAAGGGATGGAAGGAGAGGAGTAATTTACTCAGGTAGCCTTGGGTAGGCTGTCTTTGGGATGAAGGGTAGGGGTCAATGTACAGAGACCATCCATCCATCCCTCTCAGCCTGGAGCCTATCTGCCACGAGTTCAAAGACCCAGCACACGGGACATAAAACCGACCAGATTTGTCATTTATGCAGCAGGAAACATGTCCAGACAGGAGCCCTATATCACTCAAAAGGATGGACTGATGGCAGGAGAGGGAAGAGCAAATGCCCTCGTCCTTGGACACCATGACCTTGATTTGTCTGTGTCATTGGCGTGAAAGTAGCCTGCTCAGCAGCCAGCATGGGGTCCCCTCTGCCCTGAGTCCAGATGGGTCCACATGCTCACAGGCACAGATCCCAGAACACCATGACCCAGCTTCCAGTGCTCTGTGGCCCTGCTGGCATTTCCAGTCCACAGAACAATGTGTAGATTTGATTTTGTAACACAACAGACTTCTCAACTTCGAATGCTTCGATCATTCCTTTCCCTCAAAATACTTCCTCTAGAGGCTCCCAAGTGATAGAGGGCAGTGCTTTAGCATCCAGACTGCAGAGTCCGACTGCCGAGGTCCTAACCCTGCCTTTACTTCTTCCTGGGTATAGTGGATGCTGTGGTGTGCCACCCAGATGTCCCCTTCAGGACCACAGCACTCCTTCCCAGCTGCAGGGAGCAGGGCCATGCCAATGCCTACAGCCCATGGCAAGAGAAACAATCAATACTACTGACCTGGTTTTATGTAAAATTTTAATTGGTGTTTGTTTATCATGGATGATAGAGCTCATTATCGGTTTTAATAATTTTGCAATAAACTATTACTTCTCTTGTGGAGGTTAGGCACCCCCCTTGGGTGAGTGCCTCACTTCTCTTGCCCTTGGCATGGCACTGGCTGAGAGTAGTGGCTGCTGAGGGCATACAGTAGAGCACTTCTCCAGAAGAACCCTTGGCCAGAGGAAGCTGCCTCACCGTGGTGTGTACCCATCAGGTGTAGGGGGCACATCTAATGACTGGTCAATAAGGAGGTTCAATGATCCAGTCCCCAAACTTAGCTGGGGGAACCCCAAAGGCCATCCCAGCTCTACAGCTCCCATGGGATTGACTATATTGGTTTCCTAGGGCTGCCATAACAAAGTACTGTAGACTTAGAACAATAGAAATCCATGGTTTCAAGGTTTTGGAGGCCAGAAGTCTGAGATCAAAGTGTTGGAAGGGCTATGCTTCCTCTCAAGGTGACAGAGGGAGGATCTGTGCCAGGCTTCACTCCCAGCTTCTGGTAGTTCCTAAATTGCCACGTTCCTCCTCTCTCCACCCTGACATTTTTTCCCAAGTCTCTTCTTCCCTCCTTAGTTAGACAAAGGGAGAAGCTCAGATGGTCTGCTGCATGACCGTGAGCAATCAGGAAATGAGAATGTCAGGCTCCCCTTTCTGCAAACATGCATGATCTCCACGAGAGATTCTCTTAAAGCTTCTCTGAATAGAGTTGAGGAGCATCCCTCTTCTGCCCCATCCCCCCCCCCCCGCCCCATGCAGAGGATTCCTAGCAGTCTCTACTGGACCAATAAACCCCAAATCCCTACCAGATCTTCTCCCTCCTCTTCCTTTTACTGTTTAATTATTTCCTAATGTTGACTGGGGAGTTGTGGGTAGAGTGCTCTTCAGTAAGAGGCAGGTGGCAGCCAAGTCATTTGCCATCTCTTGGTGGCCGTTGGAGCACACTAACCCCCCAGCATTCAGAACCTTTGTCTTCCCATGTGGATCCTGTTTGCTGATTCTGATGCCACAGAAAGTACCATCCGGCATCCTATTCCTAGGATTCTCCAAGAAACCTGCTTCCCGTGTCCCTGGAGACAAGCACTGGGGAAATGTGTCTACAGCCTGAGTGTCTTTCCACGAGGAAAGGCTGCCATGTTGTCACTGGTATCATCACTCCAAGCATAGAAGTGCTCTCCACGTTTACCCCGCCTGAGGGACACACTGCCCCATGAATTTAGCCTGGCTTCCAAGAGGGAAGACCTCTGCTAATGACTCCAAGAGCACCAAGTGTGTGGCACAGGCTCTATTTTCTGCACATTCCAAGTATTTTCTGGTCTAAAATGCTGCTTCATAGTGAGATCAGTTACTGCCAGGTTAGCACCACAGGCATCCTAGCCTCCTGGTGGCATCCTGGCCTGCCTGCCCGAGGGCTCCTTCAGCTATTGTCTGGGATCCTCTTCACCGCAAAGCCCAACCAGCTAACCCCAGTTCCAATGACCGCTTCACAGAGGCCATCATAATCACAGTCTAGTAATAATAGTGGGAGCTAACACTGAGTATTTAATGTGTCTGGGGTACAGATCTGAGCACTGCACTCGAAGTTAAGCTCATTTGATTCTCACGAAAGACCCTACAAGGTAGGCATTTCAGGGGAGTCTTATCAAAGACACATGTAACTTGGGCAAATCCCACTGCATATTAATTTCTTGGAGGACTGTCATAACACAGTACTACCGACTGGGTGGCTTAAGCCACAGACACTTATTGTCTCACAGTTTGGGAAGCTAGAAGTCTGAAATCAAAGCATTAGCAAGATTGGATTTTTTTGAGGGCTATGGGGGAGAACCTATTCCAAGCTTCCTTCTCAGCTTCTGGTAGCCTCAGGCATTCCTCAGCTTATAGATCACCTTCTTCTCCCTGTGTCTTCATTTAGCCTTCCCTTTGTATGTGCCTTCATGTCCAAATTCCCCCTTCTTTAAGGACACCAGTCATATTGGATTAGGTCCCATCTAATAACCTCATTTAACTTGATTGCCTCTATAAAGTCCCTGTCTCCAAATAAGGTCATATCCTGAGATACTGGCGAGTTAGGACTTCAAAATATCTTTCTGGGAGGGACCCAATTCAACCCATAACAAACTGTGCACACTGGAAGGGGGAGGGGGAGATTAAGTAGCAAGGGTGATTCCATCATGTTTCCACTGGAAGATGGGCTGTGTGGAGGAAGGGGTGAGAGGAGACATAAACTTCTTTTTCTCCCCCACCGTATTCAGTTCCTAAGTCCCTTCCAACATGTCAGCATTTCACCGTGAAGAGTGCCATTATAATATTTTAAGAGAGCTATTTTTCACATAACGTGGCCTCCAAGAACAAAGCAACCACAGCCTCCTTTGATGAACGAACGAAAGAGAGCCTGACCTGCATAGAGAGAGACGCTGTTTGACCTCCAGTGAGAAGGGAGAATCTATTACTGAAATGTGGTGGGTTGAAAGGGTTTTCAAGGGACACTCCAGCCAATAGTGATTCCCTCCTTAGACACTGACTTTAGAATGTAACCCTGATAAAACTGCAAACACTATTGCATTGTCTCCATTGTGGAAATGGCGACCCGAGAAACTCTCGAGATTGATAAATTCCCTCCTCAAGATCATTCAGCCAGTACATGGCAGAGCTCAACTTTGGTCATTGAGTCCAAGCCTTTCTGCCTCCAAAGCCCTGACCTATTGTCTGTAATTTGCCTGTAGGTCAAGGGGGAGACAGTATGTCCCCTCCCACCCCAATCCCCAGTCAAGGCTGGATGAGATTTGTAGAAATCTGTCTTTCCCTAGAAGGGGGAATGATTGCTCTTTATTCAAACTTACCAGGTTGAAATAGCTGTGTAGAGGCCCGGTCTGGGGCTGGCTCCTGTATTCCTTCTCTCTGGGGGTTCTAGATGTATGGGAAGAGGCAGGGTGAACCACCTTGCCCACAGGAAGACAGCATTTTGAAAAGGGTCCTGGGGAAGGGGACCTGGCTGGCTCAGTCAGTTAAGTGTCCAGCTTTAGCTCAGGTCATGATCTCACTGTTCATGAGTTTGAGCCCCATATCGGGCTCTGTGCTGACGGCTCAGAGCCTGGAGCCTGCTTCGGATTCTGTGTCTTTCTCTGTCTCTTGCTCCTTCCCTGCTCTCTCTCTCTCTCAAAAATAAATAAACATTAAAAAACTTTCTTAAAAAGAAAAAAGAAAAGGGTCCTCGGGAGCAATATTTTCTCCACAGATGAGTTCCAGGACTAATACCTATGAAACCCAGTGTTTCTAATCTTTGCCTAATGTTGGTCAGCCCTTAGGAAGGGGTCCCTAAGTAATAACTATCTGTGATAGAGGGGTGAGTTTCCAACAACGATGCTTCAGAAGCAAGATCTAATCCTATAACGTGGTCCTGTAAGTCTAATGGACATCCAGGAAAAAGAGAGGGAAAGAAGGGGAGGGAATCTAGACAGCTTCTAACGGGCTATAAGGAGTAGAGAGAGCAAGAAAACGTCTTGCTCCTATTTAGTGAGCATCGAGGCCATAAAGCTGGGCTTATCACCAGTCTAAAGAACACTTTGGTCTCTAAAAATGAAAAAAAGTAGACATCCTGCTGGGGGTGGGGGTTAGGAGGTGGGGACTGAGTCAAGGACAAGAAACAATCAGTCATTTGGGGGAAAATTAAGCTGGCTGGCTGTGAGTTTAAATATCCATTTGAATATAACCAAAATGCTTTGGAATCCAGTGCTTGGAAGTAATTACGGTGATAGATTTTGCATTTTGTCACACAATGCAATTAAGGGCTAGGATTTTGCCAACATCTTAAGCCTATTAAGAGATCCTCGTGGAAGCTGGCCATGCTTGCAAGGACTCTGACGGACTGCATCTCATTTGTGGTGCAAACCCGCGCCAGACGAACCCGGCTCCGGCCACACGCTTAGGAAGCAGGTGACAGCAGACGGGCCGGGGGAATCTGCCCGGCCCACTCCCCTGTGACTCCACAGCACTTTAATACATCACCATTGTGGCCCCTGTCACCTCTGACAGCAAATATGATTTTAGCTGTCAGGCAGCTGACAGAAAACAAAACATAATTTACAGCCAAATTCAGCCTGAAGAAGCACACACCTGGCTCCCAGAGGCTCACGCGCCAGAAACACACCCTTGGGTAGGATTTCGCTGGGCAGCTCAGCTAGTGAATTCCCCCCTCCCAAGCCGGCCAGGGCATGCCGTTGGAGGAAGGGGGAAAATGGAGATATAGTTACTATTTTGTACTAAAATTTCCAAATTAGGCTTTGAGAATTTTATTACTAATAATACATTCTGTCCATAATTATACTGTTAGCAATAAATTGCATCCTGAAGCAAGACTTTTTTTTTGCTCAACTCCAAGGGAGAGCATGAGACTTTTGTGTTATTCACTGCCTGCTTTGTAGATGGAGTCTCCTAAATGGACACTGGGGAATGTTCCTGTGTCCTTACAGAAGGACACATTAGAAAGTCCCAAATTCTCATGCTGGCTTCTTGGGGCTGGGGGGTGGTGGGCTGGGGAGGGATGGGAGAAAAAAATCTGGAAAAAAACGGAAACTCAGAAACGTCAAGATCTGTTTTTCAGGCTTGGCAATGAGCTCTCAGAACGGAATGGATGAGTGTGGGTACATACGTGCTTGTATGTCTGTGAGGCAAATTTGCATCAGAAATGAAAGGCCAAACTGATGAGGTGATGGGAAATCGAAGCTATGAAAACAGAAAATGTTGCTCGGTGGATTAAAGGATGCTCATCAGTTGCACCAGAGCTCTGGGCACTGACGCCCAGAGTGAGGACATCTGGCTCTAGTCTGGTTTGTTCGTAATTCCTTGTGCAACAACCATTCAGTACGGGCTACTGAGAAAGCACAGCAGCTGGACCAGTCAGCCCATCCAGGTTCATATCCCTATTTCATCACCTGCTAGCTCCATGACCTTGGCCAAATCACCTCATCTTGCTAAGCCTCAGCTTTCCCTCAGTAAAATGGGAATGAAAAGTGTCCCTACAGCAGAAGGCTGTAGAATTAAATTAGGTTAAGGTGCAAAGCACAGAGCCCAGCACGTAGTAGCCGCGTGAGAAATGGTACTACATAGGCCACATATCGATTCGTTCAACAACAAAGGAGCACCTGCTATGTACAGGCACAGGGAATCATTAGGGGTTAAAGGTATGGGGTCTGCTTTCAAGGAGCTCAACAGGGAAGGAGATGATCCAAAGTGAGAAGAGGTAAGACCATGAGAGTGACATCTGGGAGAAGCACTCTGGAGTTGGGAAGAAGAGGGAGGAAGAGGTCAAGTCAGGGGGGACATGCACATCACTTAATCTATTTATTCATTTCCCCACCTAGAAAACGAAATAATGATCCTCTTTTCTCTTTCCTCTAGAGCTGGTAGGGGGCCCAAACAGGTTACAGATACAACCACACTGGAAAATGCAACACAATCTAAAGACCACGGGGGAGAAGAGTGGTGATGGCCGTGACACTGATGACAGTGGGAAGGATTCTTGGGAATTTCGTGGCGTGGAGGTTTATGAAAAGCGGAGCCATCCTTAGGTGCACCAGAATCTCAGAAGATCACCCGAGCCTGAGGACTACAGCATGATTACAAACCCCCAACTCCATTGTCCTTCGGGCTTTTCACCGGCACGCGTTCAATTGCTTACATACACTCACACATGGGCAGTTGAAAAGTCACACGGAAAAAGTGGCTCAAAGAAATGTGTCTTTTCCTGGAAACTTCTGCCACTGAATCTCTCAGGAGTGGAAGAGGGAGGAAGAAAGAATCTTTGTCCGAATTTCACATAGCTCTAGAAATAAAAGCCGCATCCGTGGCTGAACCATGTGGGCGAAGTCAATTGTTAGATTGTTTGGTCTGCAAGGAGCCAAACCAAACATTGAGAGGGCTGCCCGAGATTTCTGCACACCTCCTGGACACGCAGCCTGGCTCAGGCTCACCCAGTAGGGAAGGTGTGGGTGCAAGAGTCCCATTCCTCCCTGACCATAGGCCAAAGACTGTCCCCTCTCTCTCCTGAAGTGAGTACCTCCTCAAGCTGCCTACTGTCAGCTGCAAACATCCTACATACACCTGTAAAAGCCATCCATCCCTGTCGCTGCCAGCAGAAGGGACCGTGAGGGCGTAAGGAGCCTCAGTGCTCACCTGACCAGTGGTCCTCAGACAGTTCAGTACAACACCTGTGGGCAAGTTAAACATGCAGATGCTCAGCCATCTGAGGGTCAGAGTGGGGACAAGCAGCCACATTTTTAACAAGCACTGAGGGCCACACTTGAAGAAACACTTATCCAGCAGATGCTTTGAAATGCCAATGAGGAAACTGAGGCTTCAAAAGTGGGGTGACTTACCCAAGACCACAGAGCTAACCAGTGATAAAAAAATCCATTACGACTCTGTCATTCTGACCCCAAAGTAACAATAATATCAACTCAAGACAGTGGGTTCAGTAGTCTGCGGGGCTCTGCTCATTCCCACAGGCCTCACGACCTCTCCCCACTTCCCAAAGTCTTCTTTGCAAAGCTGGAACAGAATGAGAGAAAAAATAGAATTGGGGGCAAAAATTCTCTGCATGGATGTTAGGAACGCTTGAAGCCCCTGAAATATGTCCTTTACTTTCTCTGCCCCCACTTCCGTCTCCGGTCTGTCTGCTGCACACAGGGTTTGAGGCAGTGAAATACATCATGAATGTAGTGGCTAGAATGGGCAAAAGGCTGGGACAGGACAAACAGAGTCAAATAGCTAAAGAAACTTCAAAATTCAAATGGAAACTGGACTCTTAGCCCAAATTAACATGCCGTTAAATTAATATTTGTGCTTCTATCAATCTCTATTTATGACTGGGTAGTGCCCCAGGCTTTGCTTCACAAAAGACCATTTTATACACATCCGTTTAGGGTTCAAAAAATAATCTTTCAAGATTATCAGAGGAATCCAAGGTGGGGGTGATTTCCCCCTCTTGTGTGCTTGAACTTGGGAAGACTTTCAACGTAATGGTTGACATATAAAAGACATTTATAATAATTACTTAGGCACTAATGACAGTTTGGACAATAAGAAGGCCGGTTCCAAAGTTCCTTGACCAGCAGTGTTTGCTGTGACTAAGAGCCATGTAGACAGCAGGCATCGACTTGGCCTGACCTTTGCACTTGTAATAAAAACGCAATAAAGTAATTGGTTAAAATAGAGACATGCCTGATAAAGAATATTTGCTTTTTAAAAGTAACTGGCTAAAATAGGAGCATATCTGATAAATGAGTTTATGGGGGGGATGGAAGGCCAAGCCTTCCTAATTAGTCAAGATTCTGTTTCCTACAAGATCCTTTGAAGAGAAATGAAGCAATGGAACAATGGGAATGTTCCATAATATTGACCAATAGCACATCTACTCCTCAAATAATTGAGAGTTGTTTACATGCTATAACACTTGTTTTAAAATTCCCTCGCTTCACAACATGAAGACACAGCCTTCTCTGGCATATTTAATCAGGAAGCTGGTTCCCACCAGGACGCCAATACACTTTGACCTTCTTTGCCATAAAGCAGAAGACACTGAAATGCAGGAAAGAGATTCTGTGTCACCCCTGGTCTCTTAATTCATTGCCATCTACCCCAGAGTTGAGAATCCACGAGGGTCTGGATCAATTTTATTTCCCTTGAGAATTTGCTCTACATTAGGTTCCTTTCAAAAAGTTCCAACTTTTAATTAAAATTTTATTTCTTAACAATTAAATATATAAAGGACGACATTCAGTGTGATTATGAGCAGGCCAGAATATATTATACATGGCAATAGTAATAAGAATGACAAGGACAAGGGTACCATAAATAAGCACACATTGATTCTTCACCTTTTTGTGTCCCCCTAATAGCAATTAATGAACCTGGAAGGAGGCCATATTGGCTTGGGACACTGTATAAAATGGAGGCCTCTAGTACGCAAGAATTGATGCTCCCTGAGCTGCCCTTGGCCTGGCCCTAGTGACTGACTTTAATTAAAGTCCTTGAGGGTATCATCTTCTCCTGCTGGGATAAACTGTATCTTCCCTAGAGGCTCCCAACCTTTGGCCAATTTTGGGAAGCTACTAAGAGTGAAATAATCTTCGAGGACTTGTTCTTAAGGCAAAAGAGCTGTCTCTGTACACAAGCCAGCAAAAGCAGAGAGAAAATTCCAGAATCATGGTGCCACCCTGCCCTGGCACCTAAGCCTGGGAGCATGACATTAGGGCTGCAGACAAAGACCAGGCCTTATGTTCATAACCACTCAGTACTTAACGAGGTGTCTGCCTAGACTCAATGCTCTGCTGGGAAGGAGCAGATTACCCAGATGAAATCCAGAAGAAATGCCTGATACTTCCTAGTCCAACTGCATCCTGCTCTATCTTTCCCTCATGGTTAGAAACAAAGGCTAATTTTTTTAAGACTTACCTATTTAGAAAGGAATCTCAATTAAGCAGAACCCACCTATCACAGTCTCTGGTTAAGTGGATGTTCCCCTAGAATAAACATTAAAAAAATTTTTTTAAATGTTTATTTTTGAGAGAGAGAGAGAAAGAGAGAGAGACGACAGAGTTTGAGTGGGGGAGGGGTAGAAAGAGAATCCAAAGCAGCTCCAGGCTCTGAGCTGTCAGCATAGAGCCTGATGTGGGGCTCGAACTGGTGAACTGCAAGAGCATGACCTGAGCTGAAGCATGACCTGACCTCAACTGACTAAGCCACCCAGGCACCCCAATAAACATTTTTAATAATTATAACAGTGAACATTCGCATAGTACTTGCCATGTGCCAGGCACTGGACTAAGCACTTTACACTTAAGCTGCATGATAACTAGTTGAGGCAAGTTCTCTATTATTATCCCAACCCCCTAGATGACAAGTCTGGGAATCAGAGAAGTCACCACATGTAGGCCCACAGGACTGCAGAGTGAGCACTGGCACTCAGAGCAGAGCTTCTCAGATCCAACATAGTCCTCTGTTAGTAAAGACTGAATTCTGGCCGTCAGACTGGGCTCCTCAGAGCCAGGAGAACACTCAGAGGCTTGGGAGCACTGTGAAACCATCAAGTGTTAAAACAAAGTGAGTTGAGGGATGAAGCTTTAGTGGTCTCAGAAATTAAATGAATTTGCAGACTCAATAATTCTCTGGTTCTCTCCATTCCCTCGGCATCATTCTCCCTGGCCCTTGAGGACTAACGTGCCCCTGACATCCAAAGTGACTTCCAGGAAACATACTCCCATTTTCAGCCGTGGGAGGAAGATTCAGGATGCAGGTGTCAAAACAGGGCGCCCCAGACTTACACTTCAACTCCCACAGTCACTTGAGCATCACATGCCAAGCTGGCCTGAAAGGCAGTCTCAAAGATGATTTCAATAGACTCCCAAATGATTAAGAATGTGGTCTCCCGTCTCTGCCAGGCTTTCAAAGAAGTGGTCTGGCTACCATAGGGCCTTTCAATGTATCACACGGCCCTGGAGGAGGTAATGTAACTATTTTATAAAGAGAGGGAATAACTAAGGCCAGCAGGAGAGTCGGTGGAGCTGTCATGTTGCAAGAAGCAAGAGCCTTCCCTTTTCCTTCCCCAGTAAACACAGACCTGGACACAAACTCACAGTTGCCATTAACATCAGGTGACAGTACTAGTTAGGTGCACTTACTGAATCTTTACCATATCCTGGGCTCTGTTCTCAGCCCTTCACCTACGCTCTATCATTCATAACCCCATGAGGTAAATTCTATTATTAGCCCATTTTAAAGACAGAAAAACTGTGGCACAGAGAAGTTAAATAACTCACCTACAAATAGCTGATTGATAGACTAATCAGTCCCAGGCGGGCTGACTCTAGAGCCTAGGATGAAACTAGGTGCTTAATAAAAGAATATCGATTTGCTTAACTGAGAGACAACAGCGCTGTGGTGAGTCAGTCTTGCACTCTCAGTAAACGTTGAGTCCACACAAGACAAACATTTGGCCAGCTCTCTGATAAGGCTGGAATGTCCAGTCGCAAAAACATGAGGCCAACATCTTCTGGGAGAAATGACCAAAAATGAGAGGAAGCAGCGGCTGGAAGCTGGACGGTAGGACATGGTTGAGATGTTCCGAGTCTTCACAGGTATCCTGGGGACCTGGCTGCCATCACATTCCGGATGCAGAGACAAATTCCCGGACTACCCTGGGTCTGGGGAAAGTTCATGTGTCCTCTGCAAATATGCTCCAAGGGCTGAAGGTAGCCCTCCTCCCACACTCCGGTCATATCTGAAACCAGGGCATTTGGAGACCGGAAAAAGCTATAATCTCTCCTTAGATTCCCCCTCCCCTCCCCTCCCCCATAGTCACAGGATTGAAATGTGGAAAAGACAGCCCATCAATGCTTTTGGTTTTCTAAAGCTCTTCATGGTTGCCAGGCGAATCAAATGAGAACAGCCTCTGGCTCATAGCCTTTGGGGACCAGAAACCCGTGCCTCACAAAGGCCTCTTGAGATGTCTGCAGGCTGCCCAACGCCTCTGAGATGCCTCTTCCTCCTACAGCACCAGCCCCGATGCTTCGGGCTCTGCGGAATTAATCAACGCTGCTCTGCGGATGTTCAGTGTCAACCATGTTGTTTTCGTCTACAAATCTGACAGAGGGAAGGGCTTCCTGGGGGATGCTGCCCAGACTCAGACCCGCTTTGTTGGGTCTCCACATCCTTCCTTCTAATCCTGGCACTGTGTGGAAGGCTCTGTGGCCCCACTCAGCGACAGCACCTTCCTTGTGTTGCTGTTTCCCTTTTTACTTCCCTTGATTTAAATTGTGATGAGCCGAGGTAAGCTTTGGGGAAGTTGAGCCATTTTACAAACTGTAACTTTGCACAAATGGTTAAAAGCAAAAGTGGCACATATTTTAAAGATTGGCTTACTTTGCCCAAAGGGTTAATTCCATGGGGGTTCCCTAAGAAAATGTTATTTTTAACAGCTGACAAAGCAAAAATTATAAGGAAATGTACATTCTGAGTTAAATACCCAATTCAAAGATTTTTTAACAGAGATTTCTAGGTCTCTGAACAGCAGACAATGCCCACCTTGGTTGTTATTTTCTCAGTAGCTCATTTTCCCCACTATGCCAACTCTTTGACTTCCTGTTCCCAAGAATATAGTTAATACCAGAGGCTAAAGATACAAAGGCTTACTGGTGACCTCTACATGATTCTAACTCAACTTGGGGAAAAGCAAAGAATTGAGTCAGCCAGCCTCCTGATTTGCCCCTGCACCACAGAATTACCAATTTGGTTGATACTATTTACTAAATTAAATTGTCTTCACACTGAATTGACCAGCTCCAGCATTGAGCAGGGCATGAAGAGTGTATTAGGAGTATTTCTTGCCGGCAACTGGGTTAGGTTCACATATAAATTTCCAGCTTTAGAATGAAACAGTCCTGGCTGTAAAGTGTTTAACTCAACCACTCAAAACTACATCCCTCTGCGCCTGCTTTGAGTTTGTGAGCCTTTCAACAGCTCGACTGTTCCACTGACCTATTTTCTTCCAGTTTTTGGCCCCTCTTGCCGCTGGGGAAGGAGGAAGGTATTTTAGCAGCAGTCATCTCGTAAACCTAACTCGTCTTTTAGGAAGTGGCAATAATCAAAACGCGATTTCATTCATGCTAGTCTGTTCACAGAAATGGGAATCAGCTCGTTAGGGAGTTGGTGGTGAGCTACCAAGGAAGGAAACAGCAGATTCTTCTTTCCTAGGCCCCCATGGTTTTGGCTGGCCACTTTGGGATCCTCCAGGTTCCGAATGAGCCACAGGAGGGCTCCCAGAGGTTTCCTGGAACGCAGAAGCAGGTGCAGAACCGTAATTAAGTCTCAACTCAAGGCGCAGACACAAAGACAGTTTAAGTTCAAAGTGCTTCCCCGCCCTGGCAGTTGCTCAGGTGGCAGTAATTGAGGACAGGGAGAAAAGTGACAGGTGCTGTGGACACCAGCCTAACAAGAACAAGCTCAGACATTGGGGGTCTGCAGGGCAGATGAGCATTGCTCGTCCTCTTTTCAGCAAAGTGCAAGGAGCCGCTGTGCTCTTTCAATATAAAGCAAACTGGTGACAACCCTGAATGTGGGGCTTCAGAGCAGAAAACGGGGTGTAGGTCTAGACTCCTGTCCTCTGGCCCATCGGGATCCTCTATAATCCTCTACAGTCCAGATGAACAATTTCCCTTACCCTGTGCCAACATCCTTGGGCATCACAGGACATTGCCATACCTGGGCACTTGCACAAGGTTTGAGAGAAGCCATCCTCCTTTTACACCTTTGGGCCATCTCTTTTACACCTATAAGCCCCCTGGCCTGGGAATTTGCCTCTTAGAAATTATGCTTCTCACTTAATCTGGGCCATGGAGAGGCCGTGAAACTAACTTTGGCTGCTCCAGGCAAAGTACACTGCTTTGTACTGATCCAAGACCAACAGCATCTGGAGCTGCAAAGGTATCTTTACCTTCCTTTTTAAGGAGGAAAAGAATTGCACTGCTCAAATAGTCACTCATCTCTAGTTGACGAAAGACCTTGAAAAGGAAGAACCAAGAGTTCAGAAAGGCACGACCCTTATCTTCCCTAACTTCTGTTCCCTCCCATTCATTCCATCTCCTTTGCATCTCTATCCAACTAAGGAAAGGGTGTCACTGGCCTATTAGGAATCCTTGACCTATTGATTCAGGAAAGTTAATGTCATTGAAATAAACTTGGCCTCTAAAATCCAAACTGTTAGCAGAGTTTTGTGATTAATCCTTGGAAGCCAGCAACTGCTCTATCCCATGGAATCTCCATTGACATGCTACATGCAAACTGTCAGATAGCTTCCTTCTAGGTTGAGCATTCGAATCAAATCAGATCATTACCTGTACCTTATTTGCTCTTCACTGGTTTAAAATTCCCTGAGGGGAAAAAGAATCTGGAGTTTTCGTGGTTGGTAGTTGGGTTTGTGGACATTAGCAAGCTGCCTTGTAAAGATTTGAGTGGAAAGAGCCTATGAAGAAAGAAGGGCCAGAAGGGATGAGTTCTAAGGCACCTTCCAATTTAGCATTCCCTAATTCCATGACTTTTTTATTTTTATTTTTTTAAGGAATGGGCATTTAAAGTCTCCCAGTGATGTAGGACTTGGACATTCAGATGCTTCTTAGGAACAGGATTTAGAAAACTAGGCTTCCGAAGCTCGCCAATGAGCAGAAGAATCAAGGTGAATTGACAGAAAGCAACATCTTTTAGAGTAATTGGAAGCAATTATCATGTAACTTCTGATTCATCAGGGACCTAGCCCACCAGCACGAAGACTTTTAAAAAGAATGTTAGACTGTTCTGCTGTTTAACATGAAATTGGAGAGAGAAATTGGTGTCATGGTCTACATTCTTCTACTACAAATTAGCAGGTACCCTTCGCTCAAAATATCCAAAGCTTTTGTTGTGGAGCCAAAATTGATCAAAGGTTACTGCAATCTAAAAACAAAAGAAAGAAAGGGAGAGAGAATTCTCCAGTTGCCTGGTTGCTAAGCAACCATAGTCTGTTCTGGTAACTGGGTCCGGGGGTCTTTGCTTTCATTTGCTGCTGACTTTCACTCCATATATAATATATACCAGCATGTTTATTCTCCTGTAAATGCCCAGCAAATAAAAAGCGATAAAGCCCTTTCACTGAAATTATTCATGTGCTAAAAGCTTTTATCCACATCACTGGTGTGATTGACAATATCATACCAGCAAGCTTCCAGAATTAGTTCTTGTTCTGCTATTGTACTCCTGGGCTTTCTTTCTTTAATAAAAGAAAAAGAGCTACAGTTTTATTTAAGCTTTCTATAGTCTGGCATTACAGCTCCTTAGTACCAATGATTAAGATGTCATGTCTATTCCAGGCACGCTTTTTCCTTCTAGTTGCTGTCAACTTTCTGAAGAAACTACCTTTCACATAATTTCCCCCCTTAAAAACTTTGGGTTGCCCTTAGAGCTAATCTGCAGGAGAGAATTTAAATGAGTTATTAGTCCATTCTGAGAGCCTTTAAGGACATCCAAATGGTATATGACATGCTTGGACTGTTTCTCAAAGTATGTACCATGGACCACTTACATCAAAATCAAATTCAAGGGCTAGGCCTGGGGATCTTCATCTTATCCAACACCATGTGCCTCTCCCTACCAGGTAACTGTGATGCACACTGTAGTTTGAACACCACTGCCCGAAACGACTTGAACGTTTTCATTTGTACACATTAATCCATCCTGGGCAAACCTGCATTTTGAATTCAGAGATGGAGATTACCTATTTGGCCAAAGGCTTCAGGGTCCCCGATTCCTATGGTTAATGACTGTCTGTTGGCATTGGCAAGCAGGCTGCTCACTCTCTCACCAGGAAAGCAGCCCATAAGATGGAGGCCTTAACAGCAAAGATGACCACACATACGAGGCTGGCCACAAGCACAGAGGGGTAGCTTGCTGGTCAACCCCATCCCCCCCTTTCCTTTACCTAAAGATCTTACCTTGGCACTGAAGATTCATACCCAAAAATGTATGTAGCAGGTGCAAAATTTTCACAAGTCACAAGCTCAAGGGTTTTCTCTCTTACAGGATTTCATTTATATATCAATATCTCATTTCTACCTCATGGCCAGAAACTCAATCTTACTAATTTCAGGAAAACATCAAATTCAGTGATAACATTTTCAGGTTTAAATATCAATCACATTTGGGATTTTTCACCCTCCTGTGGCTTTCTGCAGCTGATCCTAAGCTCCAGGGGGGAGGCAGGAACACAGCTTGTTCAGTGTTGTTGTGGCCCAGTGTGGACAGGAAGAACTTCTCTGCCCTGCTCTAGCTCTATCCTCTGCTTCTTTGTAGGCAGGCCATGGGTGGTCTGCTTATCTTCCCAGGCTCTGCAAGAAGGGCCCTGGCTGGCCACCCAGCTCTTGGCCTCCCAAGAAAAACCTAGAGATTGCTCTGGCCCTCTTTGCCTGTACATACCTCATCCACCATCAGTTCTGCTCCACCACTGCCCCACCCTGACATTTTGGAGGACTTGACTATGAGTCCTGTTGAGTCCCTGGGCCTCATCCTGGAAGCAAGTCCTCTCCACCCTCGTATTTCCAAATATTAAAGGAGATTCCAAGAAGAAGGAAGGGTTATTTCCTTCCCCTGAACCTAACACCCTATCTCCTTTCCTGTAAATTTCTTCTTTCCTGCAAGAAAGAAGATACATCTCCTATATGTTTCCGCCTCCTTTGTCTAAGTGAAGACGGGGAAGATACAAGGTCCATATCAGAACCTGAACGCCTGTAAGTTGAAATCTAAAGGAGAATCGGGATGAGGGATAAGTGAGGAGTAAGTAAAGGAACCGCAGAAATAACAACAACCCACAAAAGATGGACCTCTGTATCTCATCACACCACGAGTACATAGGGCCCTGGAACTACATTTACAGTGCAAAATAAACATACACACAGATTAAGTGAAAACACCATCAACTCTGACTTCTGGTTAAGAAAGAGCCCATAATTACACATCCAGTGAAGTGCCTCTACAGTAGATTTCAGTCTTCCTTTACTTGCCATCAAAGTGTACCAATTGTCAAGAAATTGTCTCCTAATTAATTGTACGAATAAGGACCACCACCATTACATGGGACAAAGTTCTGCCCCCAAGTGACTAAAGAGGGGATGTACTGATTTGCAAAATGGCAGTTTTAGGCACAACTGGACACGGGACCACAGATGATGTTGTCAGGGCTCAGTTTCCCCATCTCTTGGTTCTACATCCTGCTGCCTGACTTCAGTCTATCTTCTGTGCTATGTAAGATAGTTGTTGGCAGCCCCAACTCACATGATTCTGGTTTAGCAGTCCCACTGGAAACTGACAGGAGTTGACATAGCTCTAGTAGGAAGTCCCGCGGAAGGTTCTCATTATCCTAGCTGGAGGCCCACTCCTCACTCTGGATTAATCACTAGGCAGGGAGGCAAAATGGTGCAGATCTTGCTCAAGGAGGAAGAGTTCTGTGGTGGGAAAGAATATTCCAGGCAACTAATAACAAATGTCTACCAACTGATGACCCCATCATGATTCTTTCATCCCTTTGCACCAACAGAGTGACTATCTTAAAGCATAAATGCTCATACTCCTCAGTTCAGTTGTCATTCTTATATTTAATAAATATGGATTAAATACCCATGATGTAACAAGTGCTGGCTAGGTCTTGAAAACAGTAAGGAATAAACAGAAAAGGTCCTTCTTGTACGGAGCTTACTTCTAGTCCAGACACCCCTTCCAAGGCCTTCCAACCTTCCTCTCCAGCTTCATTTTCTCCTCCATACTGCTTATCAGGCAACAGGGGACTGGCCACCGTCATCTGTCTCCATGCCAGTCCATGTCACACCATCAGTCTGGAAAAGATCTGCTCATCTATAAATACATTTGAAATGTTTCCCACCTGCTGTACCTTTCAGAGTTGAGTCACCCCTCAAGGCCCACTCCAATGTCTTCTCTTCCAGACGCCATCCCAGTTGTCCCGCCTGAATCACTCACTCCTCCATCTGCAGTCCCACAGCACTGGAGTGTGTACCCCAGTGTAGCACTCATTCCACTCTGTTCAGGATCCTGGTTATTTGCATGTTCGTTTTCTCCAATGAATTGCAACCTCCTGCAAGTGTTCTTTAAGTCCTTGATTCCTCCCCTCAGAGCCCAACTCAGTGCTATGCACATGGCTGGTGTCCACTAAATATTAGTTAAATGAGATAGGAAAGGCTAAATAGAAAAGTATTTAAATGCTATCTGCCCTGGAGTTTACCCTCACCTTGGCCATTTGCTGGTGCTGAGATAGGCCATTGTGTGACACATACATAATTATAATTCAGCTCTGAGCATCTGTGGGTAAACAGATGTGACCACCATCATCAGATTCCCCACTTCTAAACCTGCTGTCTCATAACTTGGCAGCAAAGCTATGTGACCAAACATGGAGTGAGGTTTCTTCTGTCGTCCCAGAATTCTGGTTAAGATTCAAGTCTGGAGGCAACATTCTTAGTTCAGAAAACTCCCAGGAGTTAGAATCCTTCTTTCAAGACTGACTGAGAGGAGCCATTTTAAAACCAGCCTTATCAACCCCAATCACTCTAAGAAAGGCATTACATTATAGAAAAGGTCATTGGTATTTGGGCAAGGCCATCCTTTCTAAGCTACTCATTAGAGAAAGAAAAAGCAATGATTCCCCTCCCTGATCCAAAGAAGGCAGCTGACATAAAACTTCCTTATAAGAATTGGGGTGTCTGTAGGAGAAAGAGAAGAGTCTTTACATAATTCAGGACTGAAATATAATTTCTGCAAAACCTCATGAAAATAAGGTCCTCTTGTCTCCACAGACGATCCATGTGGTCTTCCCTCTCCTCTGCCTCCCAGGGAGTCCATGGACCTGAGTGCATGTGAACATGAGTTAGCCTCTCTCAAGACCCTGTGAGGCCAAAATGGAAATGATATTCTCCATAGCCAACATTTACATAGCACATCATAGTTTTTAAAGGCTTCCACATATAGTTGCTTATTTGATTCTCCCAGGAAATATAACTTACTCTAGATTAGACAGCCAGTTTGAGGTAGAACCAACTAGAACCCAGTCGTCCTAACTCCTAGATCAGCAAGTGCTCCTTTCACTAGAATGCAGAAACAGGACTCTCTGCTCATGCAGTCACCATGGACATGAACCTAGCGCACAGGCTTGTATATCACTGGATAGTGCTGAAACATCATTTTCCCTACTCCTCCTTCAACAAAATCTGGAGAATTTTTATAGAAAATGATATTACCATAGGCAGGGTAAGGTCTGTCTACTTTGTTCCAGGCTCTGGTGGAAGCCCATCACATCCATTCTCCCTAATCTTTTTCAACCCTGAGAAGTAGGTATCATGATCTGTCCTTCATGGATGAGGAAACTGAGACTCAGAGAGGTTAAGAGACATACATACCTAAGCTCTCCCAGCTAGGAAGTGACAGGACCTCCCCCAGAACAGGATTGCTCTACTTCAAAGTCAACATTCTTCCCCCAACACTGGAAGTACTTTGATTGTAGGAGAGTATTCTTGCCAGGTGGCCTGAAACTTCTCCCTGGGGGCCACTCATCTGGGTTGCATAGTTACTTGCAATGTTCAAATAAAAACCAGTTTACTGAAAAGTAACATAACACAGACAGCTAGGGGTAAGGAAGAACCTGGGGAGATGAGATGTTGGACAGATGCATTGTGATGGAGGACAGAGGTGTGGAGGTCCCACACAATGGGACAAGGATCACAGGGTTAATGAGAGGATATCTGAAATCAGAACAGAGTTGAAGATAGCCTGAGAAGGATCAGATGCAAGAAACGTCTACTCATTCATGTTTGCCCTCAACCAGCCTTCTTTCCCGGCATCAATCTTTAGACAAATTCTATGGCTGCAGCATTGCTTCTTCTGCTCCTAACAAGCTCTAAGATCCACTAACTTAAGAGTAAAAATAATCCTCCTCCTGAGTGTGTCACCAAGACCAGTATTCCTGCACAAAGCCTTGGATGCTTTGTAAGCATTGAGTGGTTTAAATAGTCATTGCATTCATACATAGCCCTTTTCCATCATCATGTTTTATATGGCATTAATTATTTTTCCTTTTATTTCATTGAAAAAGCTTTCAACCAGAGAGAATTCTAATTAATTTGAGGCAAGAATAATTTTTCTTACATCTTGCTGCTTCCAGAATGTGATTAAAAGGAGCAATTTCAAAGTGGGCATCTTCAAACCTCTCATGTAATATTGAGTGGCTCTGCTAAATAGCTTTTAGATGTGCTGTTCATGTGTTATTTTGATGAGAGTTGGTGATGGTGTTAATTTCTGATAGAATACTACAGATTGCTGGGTTCTCTTTCTAACTAAGAGATATCTTTGCATAAAGCGAAGGGCTCTAGCATCTCATTTAGTCAGATTTAGCTATTTTTGTCATGATATTGTTCATGGTCTCGTCTCTTCTCTTCTGTGCACTCCTTCACAGAGTGCCTTGAGATGTATTATTTCACTTACATGCATTTTATCTTTCCAAAGGAACTGTATTCTCCAGACTGGGGCCAAGCTTTTCCCTAACATCACAGGTTGCATTATCTTGGTGAAAGTCAACTCGATTCTGGCAGCTCGAGTAGAAAAGAGAAATCATTTAATTTTATAAAGACTCACACATGTTTCATGGTCTTTATGGTGGACTGGCACCATAAATGTAAAGCCATTCTGACTCCAAAAGTAACATGCAGGATCTGGCTATGATTCAAATCTTGGGGGTGCCTGAGTGGTACAGTTGCTTAAGAACCTGACTCTTGATCTCAGCTCAGTTCTTGATCTCAGGGTTGGGAGTTAAAGCCCTGTGTTGGGCTCTGCGCTGGACATGAAGCCTACTTTAAAAAAAAATCTGAGGGACGCCTGGGTGGCTCAGTTGGTTAAGTGTCCAACTTTGGCTCAGGTCATGATCTCATGGTTTGTGGGTTCAAGCCCCGTATCAAGCTCTGTGTGGCCAACTCAGAGCCTGGAGCCTGCTTCAGATTCTGTGTCTCCCTCTCTCTCTGCCCTTCCCCTGCTCATGCTCTGTTTCTCTGTCTCAATAATAAATAAACATAAAAAAAAATTTAAAAATCTGAGTATCATCAGCCCTTCGAAGGTTATCAAAGTTAAGGGTGTGAATGAAATTGCTTAGAAAGGGGCATAATGTGAGACAGGAATGAGAAGTGGGGACAGTTCTCGAACAATACAATTTCAATGGTTAGATAGAGGAGAATGGGCCCCCAAAGGGATAATGAAAATGCTGAGATAAAGAGAAAGAATATAATAATCTTCTGCATTGGGGAAAGCATGACCCAATGTAGGTCAACTCTGTTCAATGCTGCTGAAGAGTTAAGAAAAGTAAAGATGTCTGTTAGACTTAGCTACACAGGGACCTTGGTAAGAAACATTTCTTTGGAGCTATGGGGATTGAAGCCAGGAGTGGATAAGGTATGAGGACCAGGTGAAGAACTGGAGAAAGGAAATGTAAGTGAGGCTTTCAAGAGGTTTGTCTACGATGAGCAGGAAAGAACAAGGATGGCCGATGATGGGAGACACAGAGTCTGGAGAGGTTTCTCTCCCATTTTTGGAATGACTCCATCACAAAAATGGAAAAGTTCAAGATATGTGATTATAGAGAGCATCTTCTTTAAATAAGTATGCTTCACTCCTCAGCCCCACACCCACATATATACACAAGTTATGTGGCAACGTCAGTCTTTGGTCTTTCTAACAGGAGAATTCTCCAGATAAAAAAGTAAAATCCAAAGCTATTCCTTTGACATCAATATACAACCCAGCTATCATGGCTGGCCAGCCAATTGCATAATGATATTCAAAACCCCTCTCCTAGGAAGCATAGGGAATGAGAGTCCCAATCTCATGATGTAAGGATTCCCAGTGTTCATATGGTTTTTGCCCTATGAAATCTCAGAGGACTGTTTCACCAGACTTCTAAACCATATGCTTTTAGTCTCTTACAAAAGGACTACTTCTGTGTATTTTTAAACAGTAGTTTGCACCACCTATTCAAGGTCATACAGAAAGGCCTAGGTGAATTCTGACTATTCATCAACTGTGGTAGAAGTGATGTCCCCCTGAGGCAGGCCAGGTCTTCTCACAAAACAGATGGGCTGCTTCAATCTCCTCCCCCCTTGGCAGCTTTGCCTTCACCCTCAACTCGCAGAACAGAGTTTTAGTTTGAAAAGCTTGATAGATTACTTTCTCACACTTCTTTCATACCCACCAGTTTACAGTGGAAAACTGAGATCCAGAGAGGGAAAATGACTTAGCCAAGGCAACAGCTAGATTGAAGCCTGAATCCTCCCGTCCTCAGGCCAGCACACTTGTGTCTGCTCCATGTGTCCACAGGTGCAACAGACAGGCCTGCATGTACCCTAGCAGTTCAGCAGAAGAAATAAGACCTCCTTTTCTTAAAAACCTATCTCCGGGGCACCTGGGTGGCTCAGTCAGTTAAGCATCTGACTTCGGCTCAGGTCATGATCTCGTGGTTTCTGAGTCTGAGCCCCTGCTGTCAGGACAGAGCCTGCTTAGGTTCTTCTCTCTCTCTCTGTCCCTTCCCTACTCACACTCTCTCTAGTTCAAAAATAAATGTTAAAAAAAAA
Source organism: Mungos mungo (assembly GCA_004023785.1). Taxonomy (NCBI): domain Eukaryota; kingdom Metazoa; phylum Chordata; class Mammalia; order Carnivora; family Herpestidae; genus Mungos; species Mungos mungo. The sequence continues at coordinate 51,828 of PISW01010011.1, forward strand.
AATCTGACTATCTCCCTTCAAGCCCCTCCTCCAACCAAGGACTTGATATTGCCCAATTTATTCCTTCTGGGAAGAGCACTAGGTTCTTGAGCTATAAATATTAAGTCCTGTGAGGTTTCCTCTCAGAGCTGAGATATAGCTAATGAAGTCTAGTATCTGTGCTAAGTGTGAACTGAAAATAAAGAGTTTTAACTTTCAGGCCCATCAAGGAGAGGAGCATTTTCTTTCCCCAACCTTAATGATCCAACATGGCCTTCCAAGAAAGAAATCTTCACAAGTGGAAACTGTTGAGGTAAGAGTGGTTATTTCTGGTCACCATGAAAGCCCCCCTAAATTACCACCTCTAGTGCTGACTTAGTGAGGAGGGCTGCCTCACCTTCCTACCCCATTTTCTCCAAAGAGGAGATGGCCCTTGGGTCTGCCAGCTTATGCTGGCCACCAACACTGAGTCTATGCCCTTTGCATTGGCCCCAATTTGGTCCCTTCATCCTTCCATACTATGCCTGAGACATATTTTTCACCAATCTGGAAGATTTTAGTGCTTAATTCCTCCCCTAAATCCAACTTCTCAATGGCCTACTGCCCTCTATTCCCTGTCCTAAATCCAGGGACCCCCATTGCAAAGTCTTGAATCTCATTTTTTTGCTGGTTAGACAAAGTAGTGTTACTTGTGCCCTAGACCCAATAGCCTCCCGTGCTTGGCTGCCCCTTCTCCCTTAAATCTTTGCAACCCAACTCTCACCATTAACATTAAATGAAACTATACTCTTTAAGGCTAAATCTCAAGTGCTTTGTCTAATTACCCTGCTCTCATTTCTCATTTGACACATTTAACAACCTCCCCTACCCTCCACACATACTTCTTTGGAATTATCTCTTCCTGGTTTCTACAACTTTCTCTACAACCTTTCTGCCACCTCTATCTTCTGCAGTCTGATGATTTTCAGATCTTCCCTTTTGGATATTCTCAACTTCAACACATCTAAAGCCACTGTCTTAAGTGGTCTTCCTTTTAAACCTACCCTCCTGTGTCTTGAATGTCATTACCGTCTCCCAGCCTAGCAGACTGGGTACCAAGGAGTCATCTTTGATTCCTCTCTATTCTCAGCCCACACATTCAATTAGTCCCAAAATCCTATTGATTCTTCTTTCAAAATATCTCCCAGACTTATGCCACCCTCTTCATTACCACTCTGTTCTCTTCCTTCTAACCTATCTTGTCCATCATTGATGGTTTAGTCCCTCTTGCCCACCCCCGATGAATCCTTAAAATACTTACCAAGCCTTACCAAAAACAACTCCCACTTCCCATATGAAACTAAAATGAAACTTGCTCTAAATTTAAAATCCTGGGGCACCTGGGTGGCTCAGTTGGTTAGGTGTCGGACTTCCGCTCAGGTCATAATCTCTTGGTTCATGAGTTCAATTCCCACATTTGTCTCTTGCACAGACCCAGCTTCAGATCCTCTGTCTCCCTCTCTCTCTGCCTCTCTCCCACTCTCTCTCTCTCTCTCTCAAAAATAAATGTTAATAAATAAATGTTAAAAATAAATAAATAAAATCCCTAAACATGCTTGCCCTATCCTTCTTAATCACCTTGACTTCTCATTATTCTTGGCTGCAGACTCTACTTATTATATTTCTACATTCACGCAAATAAATGTGATTTACTAGTTTGCATTGCCAACAAGTTGACGCCCTATTCTCTATCCTGGAAACACCCTTCACTCCCTTCCACATTGCCCCACCCTCCAGGGTCCTGCTGAAGCCTCATGTCCTCTCTTGTGTACCTGATGACACCTGGTCACCTGGAACTATAACTCTTCTTGCTCCTACTGCTGATACTTTTTATGTTACTACACAGTACTAACTATTTTATGGTGGGCGTAGCTATTCAACTCAACATATGTTAAAGATTTATTCTGACCAAGTCACTAAAATAGAGACTACAAAAGATGGGAAGGGGATACAAAGATTGTGTTTAATGGTCTGTACCACTGGCAACTTGGGGGTAAGGAAAAGGTTTTAGTCTTTCCATAATCCTCTTCAGCCATCCCTTCCATTCTCTCTTTTTTCCTTTATAAACAATAGAGATTTATTTCTCACAATTCTGGAGTTTGGAAATCCAAGATAAAGGTGCTGGCATACTTGGTGTCCAGTGAGTCATTACATGGCAAAAGGGTCAAGAGAGTTCTCTGGGGCTTCCTTCATAAGGACACTAATCTCATTCATGAAGGTTCCATCTCCATGACCTAAATACCTCCCAAAGTTCCCACCTCTAATATCATCACATTAGAAATTAGGTTTCTGTGGGAGGCGAAATGGTCGCCCAAGATGGCGACCTGGCAGAAGCCCCAAGCACATGAGCCGCCCTAGCTCCCATCCCCCTGC